>JAULKK010016719.1:0-10032 GCA_032355705.1 Rubia peregrina
TGAATAGTGTTGTGATTGCAAATGTTGTTAGTACTAACCTGAAGGAAAACAACAATGGTGAACATTCTCATGGGGAAGTAATTCCTTGCAACATCTTGGTGTCCGAGGTAATGCCTAAGTAGATAGGTTTCCCTCATTATAATTGATAAGAATTTGGTGTCCGAGGTAATGCCTAAGTAGATTTGTACTTTCAATTATAAAAATGTTATATTTGCACTTATGTGAATTAGGTAGAGTTTATATGCACTTTTATCAAAAAATGAAAAAGGTCACTTAAGGCCATGTACAACGCAAATTATACCTTACACTGAGGATACAGTGAGTATTTTATCCCTGGCATTGAAATTATTACAACGGTTGATTTCCTTAAATTATGGATGATGATGTGTGTTTTTCTTCTTTAGGTATGTAAATTAACTATTAGTTACTTGTTAATTACTAGGGATATGGTGAGTATTGTATCCCCTTTGTACCGTATAGGAATTGCATGTACAATGGAAGAAATAGGGGTGGCAAAATAGATCCGCAATCCAGGGGTTAAGCGGGTTATATATTTTTAATCCCAGGTGGATATATGAAATGGGTAATGAGTTAAATGGATAATGAGTCAAATGAGTAATTAAAAATATGGGTTGGACGGGCTGAATTTGTGGGTTGGCCATGAGTTTACCCTTATAAGTTGAAACCCGCAAAGCTTGCCAATATGAGTTTGTATATAAACCCATATGGGTAAATATATGGGTTGAAACCAGCATATTTTACCCATATGGTTAGCATAGGGCAAGTTTTTGTTTAGGGTTTGTACGATTTAAGAACTGGGCATGTTTCCATGATTGGTTTTCTTGTTTTCCGTTTACTTCAATTAACTTGGTCTGCAAAAGCCAAGGATGAAGCTGAGAAAATCCTTTGGGTTTCTGAAAACAAATGCTACGACCTCTATATTTAGATTTGTAAAAACCCACATACTCTTTACTCTTGCTAATTGTATCAAGCAAACAACAATGCTTCAAAACAACATACCCAAACCACCATATCCCCACCTTCTCCAACCGACTCTCGACCAACCCATTCTCCTTCAAAATCACCTCCCACACTTTGCCTTTCCCCTCTATCATATCTGCTAAGCTCAACCCACCGCTGCCATCCTTCGTAGCTATCTCCACCCCAAACTGCTTCGCCATCACCGACCAAGATGCTTCCACTTGAACATGTCGCCATTGCTGACGTTGAATGCCTTGTCCAAGGCGAAAGGGTCCACGGCAGCCCAGATCTGGTGCTCTGTGACTAGGTCAGTGTCAGAGTAGCCATCCCATGCACTTGTGCTAGTGCGGAAGGTGAGTGGGACCCCTTCGTGTTTGCAGATGGCAGCGTAGGAACATAGGAACTGAAGGGGGAGAACCCAAAAATCTTTCATCAAACCCATATGGGTTCATTTATGGGTTGAAACCCACAAATTTACCAATTTTTGACCCGTGCGTTGAATGATATTTTACCCGCAGGTTTCAACCAAACCCGTTTTAACTCAACTCATTTTTTACCCATCATAAAATAGGTTAAAATGGGTCATACTAATATTTTTTAGTTACCCGTATTACCCAACTCATATGCGACCCATACATCCATTTGCCACTCGTAGGAAGAAATCATTCTTGTGCCTTCTTTCCATTAAATACTCTCTCTAGCTACATTAAATACTCCCTCTAGACCTGTTTCCATTTCTTTCCACTACTATTGGATGCTCAACTTTTTCACGGTTTTCAATGATCATTTTTACCATCCATATCTCTAGCTACATGTACCAATTTTTCATTAAAAATTGATATTTAGAAAATATATGTTATAATGAATTTAATAATATCTCACATAATATTTTATTAGTAAACTTTGACCATTAAATGGTCAAAGTTTACTAAATTTGACTTTGAAAGAGTAGAATGACCAAAACTAGTGGGAATATGGGTGATATGCACCTAGAAGCATTCGTTAACCTATGCATTTAGCACACTTATTAGTATATTTTATATGGTTGATTTCTAGGTTTAGTTGGGTTTAAGCCGCAAGGGGTTTAAATAGCCTTTGTTGGTTTTCTTGCTCAAATCCCTCATTTTGTAGATTTATTTAGATCTAATGGTTGATATGTCCTTACGAGCATCTAGATCCTATTTTGTGAGCTTCATTGTAGATCTTTCGTAAGCACTTCCGAATAGAAGGCCATTCTCAAGAATGGTAGTAGATATTTAAAGGTCATTCACAAGGATTGTAGTAGACCAAAAGCCACACACTTAATCGTGTTAGTAGATGGAAATGCGCCAAAGAGAAAGAAGTTAAAGCCCAAAAAAGTTTGAAGAATGGAATGGATGTGCCCTTCTGTACCGCCCGTGCTAACCAATATGGTGGTGCGACTAAGTAAGGGCATGGTCCGTGAAATTTGGCACTGCCAATTCCAAGGAAAGGGATCGTGCAACTAATTACTGGCATGGGCCGTGTTCTTTTGCATGGTCCGTGTGCCTCAAAGATCAAGATTGAAGACCCAACCGATGCCCCACGAGGATTTTCACAGCCGAGCCATCAGAATAAGAAAATGCTTAGCTCCAGCTAGCCAGTTTGCACGGAGGCGCCGCTTAGAAAGCTAGGAAACCCCATCCGGATGGTGGCCTGTGCGCTATTGTATAGGCCGTGCCGCGCAGGCCATGTGCTGCCGCTCAACCTAGGGCTTCATCTAATTTTTAGGCCTCTTTAAGGCTCATTTCCTACCCACAATATAAACATCCTATGTCTACTAGAGTTGTAAGAAGTTAGAAAGAGAAACATTAGTAGTAATTTCTATTCTCCTAGTTTCTGAGAGTAGGTAAGGAGAGAAAGGGAATAACTCTTATCCTCTTTTTAATCTTCCTAGTTTTGCCCAAGGGCATTGAATCCAATGGTAAAATTTGTTGATTAGTTTGGGGATCAAATTTGTATTCATGACTAGGTAGATATTTTTTTAGATCTTAGATTGCCCATAATATATGTATAGGAATATTATGCTTGATTTGCTCTTTACATACTTGAAATAATGCATTTTAATTTTACTATTTGATACACCATTGTAATATGTAACATGAATCACACTAGTCTTGTTGCCCTTGGGTATGTCCGGTTAGGATATGCGAAATCGTGAGCCCCAACTATGTAAGTGTAGGTACATAGGCCGTGAGAACTGAATCCACACGAGTGTATGCATAATTTCAATTTGGTCAGGAGCCTCGATAGATTATGCATAATTTACTGTAGAAACTAGGGTTGTAGTTTAGTGACCTTTGTCGTTTCAACCCTATAGTCATAATAAGATGCCGATTCCTTTGCCTCTATAGGCCTAGGGAGAAACTTTCATAGTGAAGGCCCGTGATGTAATTCTTTAGGGGAAAGAGAAGCACGTGATGGTTGAATTGTTTGACGCACTTTCCTAATTACGGATGTGGTGTTGATAGAATAGATGTGGGAACCTTTGTGTGATAGACATTAGGAAGTGTTCACTATCAAGCATACTATGTGACATGTATACTGGGATAGGTTTATACGTCTTGTATTTGATAGAATCTGGGATCAAAATTATATATCGGTCATGTTACGCTAATATCACTAAGTGTTAGCTTAATATATTTTATTCTCTTACTTTGCATGTTCAATAGTTTGTAGAAAAAACCCCCCTCCCCCTAAAACTATGTTTGCTGCACTAGCTATTCCTGACACGCAACTTAAGTGACGCTCGATTGTGAGTCATGTGTAGTTAACTTTTGAATCCTAGTATCTCAATGAATGACCTTGGACTTTCCACTAGCTACCCTTTGGTAGTCTATGGTGAGTAAATGAGCAACAATATAAATTTCTATCTTTAATCTCCCAGTGCTCTGCAGGTTAGTAGATTTCCCGTAAAAAGGTCGGTTTGTTAGCGACCCCGCGGAGTGCGAATCAAATTTTGGCACCATTGTCAGGGATGCTAGTTTAAAGGTTTGATTGTTAAATTGCATTACTAGTTAGTAGAGTAGTTAATGTTGTTTTAATTTTGCAGCTTAGTTGGTTATTGTGTTGATCTTTTCAATAGTTATTCCGATTACTTCTAATTTGTTTGTTAGTGTTTTTTCTTAGGATTGATAGTGTCTAATTTGTTGTTTATGGTACATACCCATACCATGAACTTCAGAACTTTACACTATCTATCGGAAAGCGCAGTTGGTTGGAGAAGGAGAATGATGAGAACTAGAAAAGAGGGTCCATAAGGAACGACTATTTCTGTTGAGTAAAGAATTGAGATGATGGTAGACAATCAGACGGTTAGGGAGTTGTTGGCTCTGAATTTGGAGAATCAACCCCTTTGCATAGCTTTCCCGCCTTTGCCACCTAATTTCACCTGTGTGCTGAAAAGCGACATGATCCAATACTTTTCAACTTTCCATGGGATGGCTGGAGAGAATCCCAACAAACACTTGTTGGAGTTTCATTTGGTTTGCACCAATATGAAACCACTGGGGGTGTCGGAGGAGGACTACAATTTAAGGTCATTTCCTTTTTCACTGTGAGACGTAGCCAAGGATTGGCTCTATTACCTCCCACTGGATGCATCACTTCCTGGATGAACATGAAGTGGAGATTTCTCGAGAAATACTTCCCCGCTTCAAAGTATACGGTGCTGAAGAAGTAAATTTTCAATATTTTGCAATTGTCGAATGCGTCCTTGTATGGGTACTGGAGAGGTTCAAGCGGCTATTGGCTAGTTGTCCCTATCATTCATTCAAGGAAGAAAACCTTGTCTATTACTTCTTTGAAGGTTTGTGAGATGAAGAGATACACAAGGTGAATGTCGCATGTAATGGCTCTATAGAAAACAAAAAGCCCCAAAGATGATTGTTCGAGGAGATGGATAACTAAACAAGGAAATTTGGGACCCGATACCGTCTGAAGACTTTAGATGAGCTCTCTCACTCTCCCAAGCTTGAAGAGCAAGTCCAAGCACTTGTTTCCATGATGAAAGAGTTATTGAAAGGGAGAACACTAGTAGTAAATGTGTGAGGTATTTTCAATCTTGATCACTCGAATGACACATATCCGCAAGCTGTGGACAACTTTGAGGAGGTGAAGGCCTTATAATTCATTAGTGGGAATAACCAGTTTTTTAGGGGCAACAATAAGGGTTCCGAGGGAACCAAGGTGGAGACCGATAAGATCTCTATGTAAACTCTTTTAATCCCCGATACCACGGCCACCCAAATTTCTGGTGGCACGATGACAACCAAGGGTACAATCGAGGTGGACCACCTCAACCCTACTTACGGGGAGAATGACCTTCCAACACCAATGCTCCATTGTACAAGTTGGACATGGAGAAAATTCTCGACGCAATCGCACAATTGGCAAAGAATAATTATGTGTTTGCAGAGCAAACGAGAAGGGAGATTGAAGAACTCAACACAAGATCCTTTTCAAATATTAAGAACCTTAAAGTGCAAGTTGGTGAACTTGCCAATTCGGTGAGCCAGCTTGAGGCTAGAGAGTCCAACAAGCTACCACCCCAACCCAAGGTGAATCCATGCAATGTGAGTGTCTTGAAATTAAGAATTTGGATGGAGGTACGCAAAGTCTAGAAGGAGGTTGTGCAAGAGGATGACAAATTTTTGGAAAGAAAAAAGGCCAATCTCAAAGCAGAAGAGATAGTAGTTGAGGAAGAGCCCTCAAAAGAGCTCCCCATCACCGAGGCAAGGGTTAACCTTTCATCGACATTTCCTAGTGGTCTATGGAAAAGGCCAAAGGTGGTAACCAACGAAGCTCAAATTCACCAAGCTTTCGAGAAGGTTGAGGTTAGCATTTCAGTTCTTAATATCGTTGACCAAGTTACCTTATTGCTAATTTCTTGAAAATACTTTCTCTAAAAGAAGGAACAAGCTAACAAGAAAATTAGGTCTATTGAAAATAGGGGGAGTAGCCACTTTAGCTCACAAGAACATACCTAAAAAGTGTGAGGACCCCGTAATATTTTCAATTCTTATTTCTCTAGGTGAAGAATGATATGATTGACTTAGGTGCCTCTATCAATGTTATCCTATTTAGGTTATATGAGAACCTTGACATAGGTGAATTTAGTAACATTGGGGTGATTATCTTATTAGCCGACCATTCCCAAGCTAGCCCTAGAGGTATAGTTGATGATGTTATGGTTAGGGTATACAATCTAGTGTTTCTAATAGATTTCTATATCCTTGATATAGTGCGCGATGGAGGTGCACCCTCAATTTTATTGGGGAGACCATTCTTAAAATAATCAGGGACCAAAATAGATGTCAATTTGGGAACGCTAACCCTATAGGATGATGTTGACAAGGTTGGTTTTGAAATTTACAAGGCTAAGCATGAATCACCTAGTTATTCTCTTGCATGAAATGTCATAACTTTGTGTGATGAATTTGTTAAATGTGACGAGCCTTGTATGATTAATGATGATGAGTGGCTTGATGATATTGATGAGGGAAGAGTATTTTGAACTTTTATTGTAAAAACAATGTTGATGACACTAATGCCATGCGTGAGTTTAGTGATGAACTTTATAGTATTGATTATATGGTCACTAACATGCAGCGGTTGGTGGGGAGTAGCGAGGAATTAAAACCTCCTCCATCACCTCCTAAACTAGAGGAAATGACTAAGGGATCGCTAGTGGACAATGGCCTATTAAAGACGGACTCAAAGGTGCATCCACTAAGTTTTCAAAGAATCGCCTTCTAGGACAGGTTCCGAGCTCTAAACTTCTTGTTTCAGGGCATTGGGAAAATTCAAAGGTGGTTCCAGTTATTTGGAAGATGGTTTTGAACGAACTACCTTCTGTTAATATGAATCAAAGATGGTTCACTGAATAACCGCCTTTGATTGTGTACAATTAAAGGCGGTTGTGCAAAAGTGACTTCTAATGTGATAATTTTTGGACTCTGAACAAGGATACGGATATGGTTCCAATTGAGGAACCTTTATGATTGAGGGCTGTTGAAAGGACGAGCACTGTTACAAACTAGTAACGCCCTCTGATCGTTGTCCCAAGCTCGTAACCTCTTCTTGAGAATTGTTCATCATTCCTTGCTTCCTCTATTGCCTCAATATCATGATATAACATTCATACCAACTTTTTTTTATTAAGAATATGTAATCACACTAGGAAAAAAATAAAATGAACAAAAATAATTTTGCACTAATTAAATTCTTCTAGTATAGTGAATTTAATTAAGATAAGGACATAATTCTTTGTGTAGACGGTTACAGTTACAATAAAAATAAACAAAGTTCCTAGCATCTCCTATGGACGTCCTACAACATGTCACATTGATGAGCATCATTTGAGGTGTGGCCTCTTTGACTCATTGAAGGCTCGGAACAAATTTTTGGTCATTTATCATAGGTCCGAATTTTAGTTCCTACTCAAGAACCATGTCATGACCTTTTATTGGGTTTTATCAAAAAAAGAATCAAACTGTCAAGATTGGCAGATTATTACTTGAAATAACGTAAGAGGTTGGAACTTAGGTTCCAGACTCGTAATCGATACTTCGTGCTTTCCTAATAGAGGTCAGATTCTATTCCAAGCTTGAAACTGTTTAGGGAGAAAAGGTAAAGGAGAAGATAATCAAATTGGTTTTCTGAAAATGAATAAGAGGATGGAACTTATGTTCCTATCTCGTAAAATATACTTTCGTAGTTTCATAATGTTCCGCAGGTAGTCTTCCGAGTTCGTAACTAAAGTTGGAAAAAATAAATTAAAGACATAGGAAGTTGAAGTTGACCAGTTTGGTTCCTGAAAATAAAAATGAGGTTAGAACTTATGTTTCGGTCTCATAACAGATATTTTCATGGTTTCATTATGTGCCTCAGAACGTCTTCCAAGATCGTAACTCATGTTTGGGGGAAAAATTAAAAACAAAGAGAGTTGAAAATGATCAATTTGGTTCCTGAAAATGCAAAAGAGATCGTAACTCATGTTTCGATCTCGTAACAATTGACATTTTTTTCTATAGCATAACTTATTGACATTGGGTTTCGAGTTTTGAACATATTTTGGGAAGCCATTTGTAAAGGAAAGATTGAGTTCCACTATTGTAACCTACTCGTGAAGTATGGTAATTTCATCAAATACTGCCTTTAGTTCTGCTAACAAATTTATGACCTAAAATAAATAGACTATGGGAGACTTGAATACATTTTAAAGAAAAATATCTAAACCAAATAGAAGAACTAAGCTCATGGTCATTCAAAAAATTAATGCCAAATATCATAAATAGAAGGTTTTCAAACACTAAATTATTACATCCAAACAAAATGTTTCACAATCCATCAACAATCGACTTAACATTTCTTCATTTTTGGTGTCGGTCTTTCCAGAGTCAGCATCTCCATCGTTAGCGGGTTCAGTCTCTGTCTCATCGTCCTCTGAGTTGTCAAGCTTAAAGTTTGGCAACCCTTATCGTCACTAAGCACAACATGGAGTCCGGTCGATTTGATGAATTTGTCATGCCTAGTTTCAACCACGGCTAACTCAGCTTTCTGACTTCAGTTTGAAGACATGCATGTACCTTTTGAAGGTACTCATCCACAAACCCCGACTACCTGGAAAATACAACAAACCTTTTTCAAAAACATATCAAGTGAAATTAAAATATGGATTAAATTTTAAATTGAAAAACTGTCAATACTCATGAGATGAAGATACCTCTGCCTTCTTCATCGAGGCTTCCCTCCCTCTCTTTACTACCCTAGTGGACGCTCCAAAAATTATGTGATACACATATACACCCTCATCGTTCATGCACAAATGCTTGTGGTCAAACTGAGCCTCATCATAGTACTCTAACCGCATTGGTTTGTCGATGGGCACAAACTCCACTTCTTGATCAACGCTATGATCAAGCAACCATGTGGAAGATCTTTCTTCTTACTCTCCGTAGCCTTTAACATCTACATTAAAATCATATAGCCTGGTTTATGCTTCACACCCTCCATCACGTAGTATAATAGCATGAGGTTTCCTATTGTAGGCTCACATACATGACCCCCTGATTGTAGCACATTTTGACAAAAGCGATAAAGTCGCTCTCAAAACTAATAATATGAATTCGAGGTAAAATAGGGTTTTCAGAGCATCAAAGTCAACCCAAATGAGTCTAAGAAGGTACCAAAATTACCATATAATATGACCACATCAAATATCCCCACACTTGAACCTTACTTGTCATCGAGTAAGAAAAGATTCAAGCACAAGAACAATTTCACATGTCCAAAACCTCACAAAAACTCTCAATATCATAAGTCCCAAAATCAAAGATCAAGTAAGAATTTTTCTTCACACAACCCCTATTCCTAAATCTAACCAAACCTACCACCTATCAATTCATTACTACCCACAAAAACATTCAAAGTCCCGAATTGATAATCCCAATATCCAATGGCATAAAATGAAGTTCAAACCACATGAGAAGTTTAATCACATACTTCACTTCACACCAATATATCAACCAAAACGAAGTACACAAAGATTAAAGAATTTCTAACCCTACTTTGTCTTCCCCCCTAAGTTTCCCATCCCAAGAAGTCCTATGATGTTAAGCTACCCGATTCATCCAAATTTCAACCGCAACCTTATGACTCCACCACCGACAAATGAGTAGATTTTCAACAAAAAACTTTCTCTCTTTCTCTCATTTTGCCTAGGAGCCCTTTCAGGTTTTCATCCTAGCCACACATTATATTTCTTAGGCTCACATCTCACCCACATTTAGCCTCTCATTTTTACCTAGGCCGCCCTTTCGGGTTTCCGACCTATCCGGGCCCCCAATGTTGCCTAAATTGCCCTCTCGGGTTTTCAACGTAGCGGGTTTTCTTTTTAATTTTTTTTCATTTTCAATTTTTTTCATGTTTCCAATGTTTTTCCAATAAAAAATAGCAAAAAGCTTTCAAGCTCAAGCATACATGCATGTAAGTACTTTAACCTCTCCCCACACTTAAAACATTACATTGCCC
>JAULKK010016730.1:0-10032 GCA_032355705.1 Rubia peregrina
CTATTTGAAAATATGAATTTGGGTTAGTTGAACCCTGAAATATTCATCGTTGATTTTGGAGGGATTGTTAAACAATTAATCAAAGTTTTAACGGGAAATGGTGGCGGCGACGGATCTGGAACGCTGTTGGTGAGGTCGGACTGTAACGTTAGTGACAAGCCAGAACTGGGAGCGCTAGTGGCGAGTTGGGGTGTGCTCACTTGTGGCGAGTTAAGGAGCTCTGATTGGCGAAGGATTGAAAGAATGAAAATTTGGAAAAATCGAATTCGTCAAGGAAATTATGGACCGTGTAGGAAAGGAATAGAAATCGAAATGGAAGAACGGGTGAAAGAAATGAAGGGTCGTAAGGGAAGGAAGAGAAAGGGAAGTGAAATGTAAGCTAGATTATTAATGCTCTTGTAAGGAATAGTATAACTTGTGTTCACACAACAAATAGAAATCAAAGGAATTAATACACGGTGGCGCAAACCGCGGTTACACAGACATATTGAAGGACTTGTGTCCATCCTGTGGAAAAATGACCAAAAAAAAGAAATGGAGAAGTTGGACAAAAATATGTTATTCATTTAAATAAAATGGTTTAGGAATTATAAATTCTGAATCATTAATAAATGGCTTCTCAATGAAATTATGACTGAAGGTGCAATTAGGTCAAAATTCTTGTGGACTCTGACAAGAAATTTTCTACTAATAGGAGAATTTCGAACTTATCAAACTTAAAACAAACAATAGCACTTTCAGAAAAAGAAATTAAATCATCGTCGTTTGAAATGCTAGATGCTCCAAGAAAAAAAAAAGAGCCTTCATAGATTTGATGGATCAAGAAATTCCACAGCCTAATATATTTTTAGTTGATTATTTCTCAAATAAAGTTGTGTACATGTACGGATGTACCGTTATGTGGTTGTTTTATCCACGTCAATTTAACAACTTTATGACATTGAACTGAACTAGGATATGGGTGATAAACTCATGTGTACGCTTATAATGTATGGATAATTCAGTCTGAAGTTAAGATATAATCTTCTCAAATTCAAGCGAAAGAAATGTTTCACTCCGAGTAAAATATAGGAGTCCAAGCGGGTAGCTCACAAAACCTCTTTCTTTGTATGGAAGCTTCTGAATTGTTTATGGCCATTTGATGATATTTTGCACTACCATAGTTTTAATTTGGCTTCAAATGTTTTTCTTCTTTGATCATTTTTTACCAGTTCTTGCAATCATACCTTACAAATTTGAAATTATATTCATTCTTGATTAGTTATTCGTCACTTCGAATTCAGCGGTTTATGTGATATAGTCTCATATTACATGACTTGCACCAGTCAAAGTATGGTACCATATTGTCTCATATTGAGGTGGCCGGGAACAGTGACGGATCTAGAAATTTATATACGGGGTGCACCAATTATATATATTGGTGGAGTGCACTATTTTTTTGTGTTTGAGGAAAATTGATGGGTGCATTATTTTTATTTAAAAAAATTTCAAGGATAAAAATTTGTATAAAAAAAACCGGGGTGCACATGCAACCCGGGTTATATAGTAGATCCGCCCATGGCCGGGAATGGTGTTGGTGGCTGGGTGGTGGCCGGGAATGGTGGTGGAGGTGGTCGGGAATGGTGGTGGAGATGGCAGGGTGGTGAGGGTGGTGGTCGGGAATGGTGATGGAGATGGCCGGATGGTGAGGGTGGTGGCCGAGTAATGGTAGTGGAGGTGGCAGGGTGGTGAGGTTGGTGGTCGGGAATGTTGGTGGAGGTGGCCGGGTGGTGAAGGTGGTAGCCGGGAATGATGGCAGTAGTGGTGGTGGGGTAAAAATGTCCTCACTTTTAGGTTTTAGGTCAGCGGATATTTTGGTCATTTTATACGCGGTCAACGTCGGTCATTGCCGGAAATGGTGTGTTAGGGTTATATTTGCACTTGTGTAAATTAGTTAGAATTGTTTTTGCACTAAAAATTATCTCAGAATTATATATGCATTTTCTCAATTATATAGGGTTATATTTATATATTTCCCAATAATAAATTAAAGATGATGCCAGTCATTACAATTTGGTTATGTGGAAAGTGAGATATAACTTCTTGTATGATATAAAGGATTTTATGTCAGTTGTGTGTTGATTGAAAGCAAAACTCAATGCATTAATATTATCTTAATCTACAACTTATACTCCCCATGTCCGGCTTAACTTGCACACTTTTTGGTCAACTTTTTCAAACCATATTTAATCACAAATGACTTTAGTTACATATATTAACGGTGTATAAACATTTCATATTTAGAAAATGCGTGTTGCCGTGGATCTAACAATATCCCACGTGATGATATTGTTACCTATATACTAATTGAAACTTATGGTGGAATATGTCTTGAGAAAATTGATTAAAAAGTAAGCAAGTTAGGGAGGGACAGAAGGAGTATTGCCATTCTGAATTTGACAGAATACCATAAAATGATAGTTTTTAACATTTGCAAACTATATAAAAAAGAAATAAAACATAACAAGATGGATAAAATGTGTCATTGTGGAAAGATAAATGTGGATGGTTCTTTAAAAATAATACTGTTATGAAATAGCTTAGTCAGGGTTATTCAGGGTTAGCATCCCTTGAACAATCTGAATAACATGCAATACATAAAGGAACTGAATGATGGGTTCGAATGGGATTTTTCTTCTTCTTTTTGCATAGAATCTAACTGTGGTATGATTCTTTCAGTTTTCTGGATGTGTTTTTCTCCTAAACTTCCTTTCCTCCAAACCTTCTCAAAACATACTTTTTTAAACTCTCTTTTCTGGACTTTTTCTCTCCTAAACTTTCTTTTCTCCAGACCTTCTCAAAACATCCCTTATTTTACTCACTTTCCCAACAATTAATATTTTCCAATTCCAAAGGAGGTGTTCTTGACATAAGTGATGTTGTTCTCGTTGCTTATGTATAGTTGCACAAGGATTGAGTTTCTTTTGAGCTTTGACATGTTTGATTAGGTCATACTCTCTCCGTCCCAGCAGAATTGACATATTTTTGTTTGTCAAAGTCAAATTTGCCAAACTTTGACCATAAATATAAATTAATATACATATAATAAATATATCATGTGATATATTGTTGAATTCATCTTAACATATTTTTTCTAAATATCAACTATTTATACGGAATTGGTATATGTAGCTAGAGTTATTGATGTTCAAACATGATTATTGAAAACTGTGCAAATAGTAAATATGCCAATTCTGCCGGGACGAAAGGAGTAGTTCACAATCAGTTATTTCTTTGTTAAATAAATAGGGTTTACACAAAGGCACTAGATAAAATTTACAATACGAAAAAATAGCCCAGAAGACAATTAAAAAGATACACAAAGAAACTATCTAAATATTAAATTTCGATCAAGTTTGAGTGATTATAGGAAGGGGATATAGTAGGATGAGTTCATTGCGTAGCTGTGTTGTAATATTGACCCAAAATCACCAAACAACATCCATCGCATTAGTAAGCATTAGATTAAATGTACAAAAATGATCCATCCACACTTCTTTCCAACTTCAAGACAAACCAAAATGAAGAAAAAGAAATTCATCAACTAAAAGTCCGATTGGTCACTATTAAACTTGTTATAACCCTTTCACTAGAGTGGGAGAACGTTGCCGGTCGCTTTGACTGTCCCATTTTTTACTGTGGGTGTATAGGAATAACATATAATGTGTAGAATATTCTCTAAATCAATGCCCGGAAATTCAGACAATTTAAATTTAAAAATTAGATTAATTTACCCTAACGTTCGAACGAAACTGAATCTACAAATCTTATGTCAAATCTCGGACGAAATCGCCAAAAGTCAATTGTTTAAAAGACTATGACTCAGATTTCTCCTAACCGCTTTTGAGAAACAAATCTGAAGTCAATAAGGTTTAACCGGATCGTTTTACAAAAAAAAAAGTCACCGAAAACTTATATCAACAAAGACATATCTAATCCAATACCTAGCACACAAAAAACAATGTAAGCTCTAGCTACCTTTTAAAAATGAAGAAAACACAAAAGTATAAACAAAGAAAGGAAAAAACCCACAGAATAAAAAATATATACATATAATCCACCATAACAAAACTTAAATAGAAGGTAAAAAAAGGGGAAAAAATGTTCAAACTCCCCTCGGGTGCGTAAAATTACCGGGGTGCGGATGCTCCGGGTGGTTGACCGTGGCAGCGTGTGGTCTGCGTTGGAGGCGCATGTCTAATGTTGGCAACCTGTCTAAGCCTTTTTTTTACCTCGGTTGAGCTTCTCCTTGTAGATGGTCTCCATATCTGTACCCAAAATCTGTGTTCCGTCACTTGTGTATACCGTTCGTGGATGATATAAATTCTCCGATGTGTCCAACCGCGATCGCTACGTGGTTGTCGTAGCTACAACCGATTGCGGTGGGAAGGTAAATGGTAGGCTCAGTGGTTTTCTTAAATTTAAAGTTTGAATTTGGGGGAGAGTTTGGTTTTCTTCTTTGAAATATTGATTTTTCTAGCTTAGTGAAGAAAGGAGCGAGGTTCCAGGGAAAATGACGTCTTCATTACCCTTGTGGAGAAGAAAACTCATAATTCTGGTGGATGTTTGGGTAATTTGTTCCAATTGTTTGATTAGAACACAAAGGTTGCAAAGAAGAAACTGGAAAGCCGTTTGCAAGATTCTCAATGCTAATATGATAGTTTTTATTTTCACCCCTTAAAAAATGATATTTTGTATTTTTGTTTATACTTTTTAATAATGATTTTAGAGGATTGAGTTGATTATGCATGCTTTTCTTGATTTTATAAAGAAAATAAAATAAAAGGAAAGCAAAATAGAAAGAAAAAGAATTTCTTACAACTAAAAACTTATTTTAAAATTTTAGTATGGTATTTATCTTTCATAAATATAAAAAGAGGCCTCCATTTGATAGTTTTCTTCATGCCTCCAAAACATTAGGGCCGGTCCCTATAATAGCAGTGCGATAATTTCAACCCGAACAACAGAGTACAATAGAGAATGAAGACCATCAACAGTGCGTTCAACATGGATAGAAGCCATAACAGCTCTTGCACTAATTCCTTCTGCATTTTTATGATCCAACTGAAAGGGCTCAAACAATTTGATATTTTTGAAAGGTAGATTCTTGCCAAATGAATAACAAGCAATCACACACAGAAAACAAAACAAACATTAGTACAATACAACCAGTTCTCATACATAGCATGATATATTGTACACAAACAAAACAAGCAGTCAACTCAACATCCAAACCATGAACAACAAAAGTTACAAACAGTTTGCAAACACCACACTTGCTTGAAAACATAAAACAACAGTAAATATTCCGGAGAGCGGGGAATGGGTTGAAGGTGGAGCATCAATCGTCAGCCCGAGTGTCCATGGAGGACGAGCCCTCAGCAGCATCATCAGTATCATCAACCAGGTCTATCACGTTCAGGTCCGGCCCAAACGTCTGCTGCATCTGCATTGCCTCTCCACGAGGCACAGCTTGTCCCAGACTCAGCATCACATCCGCATGTGCATGCTCCACGTCCAAATCAGCGATGCCGGGACTGGAGTGAGGGTGGAGAGGTGGCTGTGCCTGCAGCCTCTCATAGTACTGTTTCTTCTCCAATTTGTACCTGGCCTTATCCTTCCTGGCCTTCACCTGATACACCTGTTCAAATCAATCAGTATTGTTAGTGCCTATGTAGTCAAAAGAAAAATCAAGAATAGGGTTCAAAATTCAACACTTACAGCTCTGTCAGCCCAGGTGAGCTTCCTCCAGTTTGCGCCGATGACCTTGCTGATGTGAGGCTGCCCCTTTCCCCAACGACACTGCTCTCTCAGCCTGCGATGCTCGTCCGAGAAGAAGAAGTTATAACTGCTTTTGTTGCACTTGGGAAAGTTCGGGTCCGGGTTCCTTTTTCTACCCTTCTTCACCCGCCTGCCCTGGGTGCCTTTCGCTGCTGCAGCTGAGGCGGTCGCAGCAGACACGGCCGGCGGCTGATCATGAGGCTCAGCTGCTGCAGCAGAGCTAGTAGAAGCAGACACAATAGGCTGCTGACTCTGAGGAGATGCTGCCTGATCAGGTGGGGGGTTCTGAGGGACATGGTAAAGGACACCATGTAACGTCTCTGATCCCAGCTTGGCGGTAATGTAGTACCCGAGATCGAATTTGGATTCGATGGTGCCTGACAATGGTATCTCCTCTGGACTGGCTGCAGCTGAAAAGGAATTAACATAAATGAAACACTGAATATTTCTCATGTGTAAACAAGAAAAAAGTGCAAACAGAAATTTTGTTTCATATTTCTCATGCTTGCAATAAAAGGGCCAGTTCACTTGTATAAAAGTGAGCATCTGAATAAGGAAAATCTTTAACACACTAGCATTTCATGATTTCTCTATCTTTGCGAATGCAAGTTCGATAAGAATTTCCGCACAGTAAACCACACATGCATATTAAATCAAAGAGCCAATTTAAGCACGTTGAGGATATTTGATGTGAAAAAGAGGAACTAAAATCATACCCTGCGCAGATGCTTTGTCAGCTACACTGCGCTCACCACGATGTTTTACAGGAAAAGATGAGTATCGCAGAGTTTCTGTGCCAGAAAAAGTAAAATATTATCAGACACAGACATGTAAAATGATTAAAGAGAAAGAAGTATTCAAAAATTCCCATTTGCCACGCACCTATATCAGACGGAGACCAGGCTTCAGCCCTCAGAAAGTACACCCGCTCGTAGTGATGGAGCAGGGTGAAGTAGTATTTCCGCAGAGTGAACGATGAGCTGGTTGAAGAAGATCGAAAGTTGAAGGCACGATGTACTTCTTTCCACATTTTTTCCAGGAGAACCTGTGAACTCAATAGGTTAGATGAGGTAAGAAACGCATTCAGAAGAAGTATGAAATGCAGCCAAAGATTGCGTGTATCTATGCATTACAACCATAACTCCTAATTATACACCAACACTCATCAAATTGAACATATGCACTCACAATTACAGAAACGCGACAGCCAAGAAAACACGAAGGAGCAATTATCACAAACTGCATGCATGAACACAGTTAAAACGTTTTAATTTCCGTTTGTTATAGTGTGCATAAACAGAACAAAGGTGTCAAAATTATTCACAGATTGTATCATAATCATGAGCTCCATCCTGAACTACAACACACTCATTAATTCTCAAAAGAAAAAAGATTGTCAATTTTAAGCTACGAAGAAAGAGAACTGAAAGTAAGTTTTCATTAGTGCCAATAGAAGCAAAGGCCGAGGGAATCACAGCAAGAGAAACTCAAAATAGAAGTGATCTGCTACATTAAGGTGTGCTACTAAATATTTCAGACTGAGTAACAAACTCATTTAATACCAGATGCCAGAAACAAAGAATAATCATAGATAGTATCAAAGGTTCCAACAAAAAGATAGAGTAGCTTCATCTTAGATGTCCAAAAACTGTTTCTGAAAATGAAAGGAAAACCTGATTTTGGAAGATCAGAACGCAGAACAAAAATTCATTAAAATAAAGAATTTGAAAATTCAAACTTTCTTTCACTCAAAAGGACTTCAAAGTGATACTCCTTAAAACTGTAGAGGCTACAGATTTCCAACACATGATTCTCATGAAACTCAATGGCTTAATTTGATGTTAATTCAGACTGATAGAAAGCTCATTGACTAGGGTTTTAATCAAAAACTGTTTCGGAGAAGGAGAGGAAAACCTGATTTTGGAAGATCACAAGCAGAACAAAATTTCTTCGAATAAAAAGGTGGAAATTCAAACTTTTTCACTCAAGGGACTTCAAAATGATGGTCATTGAAATTGTAAAGGTTACTGATTTTCAACACATGATTTTCATGAAACTTAATGCCTTAATTTATGTTAATTCAGACTCAAAGAAAGCTCATTGACTAGGGTATTAATCAAGGTCATTTATAGAAGCTCTTCTTTAGTAAAGAAATAAATCATCAGCAAAGCTCACCTTCATTAGACCCCCACGAGTTGTCACCAGGACAAATAAGCGGTGCAGATCTAGACGCTGGCCTCCAATAACCGGGATCCTGAAATCACAAAAGATTAGAACATCCATCAACAGCAAAGAGTACAATAAAATCGCTAATGCATGCATGGACACCAGATCTGATCAATTACAGCAATTCCACATGTTCTCCTCCTCAGTTATTGAAAAACATCTAATCAACAGTTAATGCTACAAACCAAATGAACCTGTTGACAGAAAACAGAACTTCAATTGGATAGAGAGGTAAAAAGTAAGATAACCGAAAGAGAAGCCTTACATAAACTTGGTTCCCATGTCTGCATGGAGCTTCTCCAAAGTTTCCCTGAATAGCTTCTGAGAACCCATGACCTGGTTGTATGTAGCCACAGGAGGCGGGTATCTGACCTGATCGGTAGGTGGTATAACTTGCAGGGGCAACTGGCAGGAGACAGGCACAGGCGTAACGGAACTCAGGCTCAGTTCCAGCTTCTCGCCTCCACTAGTTTCCACCATCAGAGGCTGATCAACCATTCTACACTTACCCTTATCTCCCTTCATATTGAAAGTTTTAGAATGAGTATAACGCATCGAAACAGCTACATTTATAGGTGAAATTCTTGGCTTGTAACTGACAGTTGTCAAGAACAGACAAATCCTAGGCCCCCACTATTTCCATGAAATTGAAAGTAAGGACTCCACTGAGCTCAGAGTGCTGGTTGGACCTTAACAAACTACAATGCAGCCAAACTTCGACACGCAATATCACCCGGAAAATAAGGGATAACTGATAAGAATTTGCAAAACAACAAGTGATGATTCCTAAGCTGTGAGCACAAACCGCATTATCATGTGCCTAAAGGATAACTATCCACCACTAGCTCAAGAATTACCAAAACATACAGTGCGAATTCTAGCCAAAATCAGGACTTGGTGCAGAAACTCAAAAGTTACCAAACAATAACACGATCATTTACAGAAGTAAAACAGGTAAAGATGCATCAAGAACCAACCTTTATTATATTGCACCGACCACCAACTTGAAGCAAATGACAAGCCACTCCAAATCAGCAAATCCTTGAAAAGGGATACCTTTTTTAGCTCTTCCCGGACCAGAAAAACAAAAAGAAAAATTCCTCATTTAGCACTCTTCTTTTCTGAATATTTGAGAACACAAGTACAGAAATAAATTAACCAAACTACAAGAACATAAAGGTAAATGTAGCATGCAATGAACTTGCAAAAATAACCAACACATATCAATCTATTTCTTGAATCTTCAGCTTTACAAGGCCACAATACTTTTCTTCAATCATCTCCACTCAGAATAAACACCTTAAGGACTCCTTCTGGGTAAAATTATAAATTGAAAAGTAACATATGATGAACATGTAGAAAGGAAGACTAAAAGGTAGAAATCCCTGAAGAACAAAAATTACTCCTTTTTTTCCCTTCTAATTAGGGTAAAAAATCACATTGAAAATGGTGGTGATGCTTAATTCTGACCCTCTGCAGGTAAATAAACTAGAGACTACTAGTATCTGCAGTTTTACACACCACCTAGACTAACACGAAAAGTAAAACCATCCAATTTTACCAACGAGAAAAGATAGTATAAAAAAGTTACTAGTCAATCAATTAAACCCAAAAAAATTACACATCCACATTTTTACTGTGTTATGCATAACAGTTGTTTTTGGCATTTTATTAGTCTGAGAAAACACAGTTGTCCATGTTGGAAAATAAAGTTGAATTCGTCAATTTTTGGGCTCAATTTTGAGTAGTACATAAAATGAATTGGGTTCGGTGGATGATATTTTTGGATTCTACGTTGCGAGTACTATAAAATCGGTTACTCGAACTCAACTGTGAAATTCTAGGTTGCGAGTACAATAAACCGTGTGAAATTCTTTCGGATAAAATTTTAGTTTTTTTTCAACTGCGATTTTGAAGAGATAATTATGAATCAATAGGAATTAATTAGAGATAATGATGATATCTCTGACTGACAATCATATCAAC
>JAULKK010016741.1:0-10032 GCA_032355705.1 Rubia peregrina
AACCCATATAACCCCAAAAAAACTACAAAACGTCAACTCATATAAACTAAAATTAATCCAAAAACTGAAAAATATCGACATGAGAGGAAAAAACTAAAAACATCAACCAAAAAGCTACAGTACCTTAAGAGTATAAATTATTCACTCTAAAAATCATAAAACATCAACAATTTTTTTAAAATACAAATATCAATATATATCACCAAAAAGTTGCAAACATTAACTCCTAACACCTAAAGCTCAGCCGGAAAATGATAAACATCAACATGAGAAAAAAAAACACTACAGACATCAACTCCTACAACCTAAAGCACAACCGAAAAATGAAAAATATCAACATGTGAAAATAATATAATACCTACAAATATCAATCCACATTACCAAAAAATAAATAAAAATATATCAACTCAACCTCACCCGAATAATGAAAAACATCAACAAAAAAACCTACAGTACCTCAAGAGTATAAATTCATTAAATAAAAGGTCCTAGTGGGATTCAAACTCAGGTCATAAACCTCAATGTTTAGACTAATAACCACTACACCAGAGATTCATTACTAAACATACACTCAGTCAAATAATATTGAAGCTCAACATCTGCCTTATTCAGTCAAATAATATTGAACCTCAACATGTATCTTAAGAACATAAATTCATCAAAATTAAAGTCCTGATGGGATTCGAACCCAGATCAATAACCTTAAAGTCCAGATCCTAACCACTACACTAATGAATCATTACTGAATACTCTCTTAGTCAAATATATATTAATATCAGCATGTCTTTTAAATAAAGATAACATCAACACATATCATAATAACATCATCACAAAATCAAAGGAAAATACCAGCAGAGGAGCAGAGGTTTAGATTCAAAAAACATCAACAGAATTAGTATGGAAACTCAGAGGATTGGAGGTTTTTCGGTGGCGTGGAGAGCAGTGTCGGCAGAGGCATGCTTCTCACGCTTGTGCATCTCACACTCAAACCTTCTTCTCCGATATGGCACGTCTCATGATGGGATTCGAACCTAGATCAATAACCTCAAAGACATGCTGAGATTAATATATATTTGTGCATCTCACACTCAAACCTTCTTCTCCGATATGACACGTGCATCTCACCGGTCACCATGAAGTTGTCGTAGAAGCGAGTTGTAGACGAGAAGCTTAGGGCTTCCCGTGGCGTCGAAGCGACGTAGAATCACCGTCATCGTGAAACTATCGCAAAGGCAAAGCTTGGGGCTTCTCATGGCGTCAAAGCATCGAATTAACTGAGAATCGCTGTGAATTGCAAAGATGAGCCGACGAGCTAGGGTACGACTCGACAGAGCAATCGACGAGCTCGCCTGAGTTGAAGCCGGAAACAGTCGTTCGATCCAGTGGTTTTGCAATGGAGAATCAGCGATGGCAATGGAGAATTCGGTGGATAGAGAATATGGGCATTGATCGGTGAAATCCTAGCGAAAATTCGATGGAAAACTAGCAAAAACCGTTGGCCTATGGCGGTTTTCGATCAGTTGGAAAAAATGAAAATAAAATAAATATTTAATAATTGTACAATAGTCTCTATATTTATTAGAATATTATTTTTGAAAAAAAAATCTCATCCCAAATGAAACTTTTTATAATTACACTATAAACCATGACCTTAAGTTTAGGCTGGCAAAACAAGATTTTGTGTCCTATCACAAGTTACGAAATAGAAACAAAGAAGAGGATGAAAAATTATAAAGTTTATAAGAATAGCTTTTTCCCGGCCTTTTCAAGGCCTGTTTAGCAGAACTGTGCTTATAAGTAAAGCTGACTTATTTTGAATGAAAGAATGATTTCCCGCAATACTGAATATCATTGAGAGACCAAATATATAGAGGATTACATTGAAGAGTTAGAGACAAAATTAAACTCTAATACTAATCTTCAATTTGACTTAGTCTAACATTGAAAGTAAGGGAAGACCATCATCGATTTTTTCCCCGAAAATAAATTTTACTTTCAAAATAAACTATAATTTAACAATTTACCAAACACTAAAAAATATTTTACTTGTAAGCAAAACATCTTATACATTCTACAAAACAGAGCCTCAGTGACTTGGTCTTCTTTTACTTCTTTTGTTTCTATCATGTATATATTTTTTTCTCTCTCATTATGGGAAAAAAAATTGACCTACGAATTTTAAGGGTTTTTAACTTTGGTTATCGGGAATTTTAGAAAATTTGAAGTTAAAAGACACGTAGTTAAAGTTAAATTTTAACTTCATTTTAAAATCGAAGTCAAAGGTTGGAATCGAAACCGGTTTGGAGCTTTTAATGTCGATGGTTTCGGTTTGGGTTTTGCTATTTGGAGGTAGAATGGGAGCATCCAACCCAGATATGGTTTCAAATGACTCTTAGGTAGCTTTGGATTTCTCAAGAATTAAAGTTAAAAGTCCATTCACCCTTTTTAAAAACTACCGAATGCGAAACTGATATCGGGAGATTTTCGGTAGCTCAAATGCAGCAACCTAGAACAAGAACAAGATCAAAAGCAAAGTTTCGGCCATAACCTTAAGAAGAACAACAAAAAATCATAGGCTTAACCAAACAATAACGACAACTATTAAGGAATAGCAATATTATGTGAATATTACTTGTAACTGTAATTAGATTATATTCCTTTTCCTATTCTGTTTAGGCCTTTGTACCTCTATAAAATATACCCCAGAGTATAAATACAATCACACAATTATTACCAGTAAATTCTTCATAGTATCATAGCCTAAAATCCTGAAAGACTAAAAGAATTTTCAGCTGCTTTTTTCTAAAGTTGTCACTGCCGCCAGGGTCAGGCTCCCATCCTGATCATGCGTCGCCAGTGCTCAGTTGCCGCTACTCTCCGATCGCCGTCCGTCGAACGCCACAGCCCTCCATTAGGTTGCCGCGATCTCCAGACCTCGTTCGTACTCCGATCTGCCAGTGTGTCGTCCTCCACTCGTCATCACCGACTCACACGTCATCGCACTAACCTGCCCATACCGACAATCTGCTTCCGCCATTGATCCGCAAAAATGTCTGCATCTGGTTCCAGTTCCGATGTTGCTGAGCAAGCCCACATCGCCACTGAAGTTGAGGTTAACAAGCTACAGAATCTCAATACCGTCAACGTGATTGCAACTTTACTCAAACAGTTACAATTACAATCTGGCTATTGGGTATCTGTCCCTGCTGGTCGATTTCTGAACGATCCTTACTTTCTTAGTACTTCTGATGGCCTGGGTTTGTCAATCTGTCCCACCATACTAAAAGGCGAAGAGAATTACCTTGAATGGTCTACTGCAATTTGTGGCGTTATGCTTGCCAAGAACAAGATTGGTTCATTGATGGAACCATTATCAAACCCCCCGATAATCATCCTGATGCAGTTGATTGGAGTGGAGTTTATGCTACCCTTGTGTGTTGGATCTTATAGACTTTAGATCCATTATTGCGTTCTTCTACTAGCTACTGTGCCACCGTTAAGGAATTGTGTGACGATCTTAAGGCACGATTTACTCTTGGGAATGGTCCAAAAATTCTGCAGATTCGTGAAGATATACAAAATCGTCGGCAGAATGGTTAGATTGTTGCCATTTATTTCAAAAAAAATGAAGAAGGTTTTTGGTGATTACAACTCACTTCGGCCTCCTTTAGTTTGCATCTGTGACGCTTGTAAACCACTATGCACTTGCAACCATGTTGCCAATGCCTTCAAAGAACGTGAGAGATATGATCAATCAATTTCTCCTCGGTCTTAATGAAGGCTATCACACCTTGGGATCCAACATTATGACCACTGATCCTTTGCTACCTGACATGCACGTATATGCTCTTGTTTCTTAGGAGGAGAATCACTAAGCTGTTGTTCGGTCTCGCGAGCCTTCTACTGACTCTATGGCATATGTTGCATGACGGCCACCACTTTCGAGTTCTTCGACAGTTGCTCTCACTTCAGTTGATCACAAGAATTTCACATGTATGCATTGTTATCGCAAGGTTCATGATAAAGATACATGTTTCAAGCTCACAGGCGTACCAGGTGGTTCAAGGAGTTGAACCAGAAATCCCAGAAGATGGGTCTGACTTCACCGACCGCCCACCGCCGGGAACGGCAGACTAGCCACCTGGTCACGCCACGAAAACCTTGCACCTCACCCCTGCCCGCTCTGACTTTGGTCCTGCTTTATATGATGACTAATGGAGTATGACCATACATTTATTTAATCAATTTAATGTTGTGTCTGACCATGGTTCAGGTAAGTCTACTTTTCCATGGATTCTTGATTCGGGAGCCTCATATCACATGACTAGTGAAAAGGTTCTCTGATTGATATTACTACTGCTGTCAATTTTGTGAATGTTATATTGTCTGATGGACCTGTGTCATCTTTGACACAATATAGTTCTATTCTCTTTGAGGATGTTACTCTTACTCATGTGCGCTACATATATTCTCTGCGATGCCATTTATTATCATGCTCTAGATTGTTATCAGCATTAAAATTTCTAGCTTTGTTTACTTAAAATTATTGCATTTTACAGAAAATCAGTACGAGGAATGTGATTGGTGTGGGTGAACAATAAGGGGGGTTTATTGGCTTCGGCTGCTGGATATGAATGTTCGTCCAATATCTTGTAGTCTATTCCGAAAGTTGCTTCAGTTTCATCTTCTGATTTATGGTATCAATGTCTTGGGCATCCTTTCACTTTTGTGTTGTCTTCTGTTTCTACTCTTGATTTTAACACAAATAATAATTATATTCCTTGCTCTATATGTCATAGAGCAAAACAAACTAGACATAGTTTTCCTTTGAGTTCTCCGAATACTAGTTCTTTATTCAAACTAATACATTGTAATGTTTGGGGTCCTTATAAAACATCATCTTCTAGTGGTGCATTTTATTTTTTAACTATAGTTCATGATTATTTCCAATTTTTTTGGGTTTATTTATTAGTTGCTAAGTCAGAAGTTGCCTCTAGATTTATTGAATTTTGTGACCTGATTAATATCCAGATTGGCAGCGTAGTTAGGCATGACCGAGCTGATAATGGTACATAATTTCTACTTATGAGATCATAATTTTCTGAATCTAAGAATATTTTAAGATATCTATGGTTGATATACCACATCAGAATGGTTGTGTTTAGCGCAAGTATCGTCATTTGTTAAATGTAGCTCGTTCTTTGTGTTTTAAAGCCAATCAGCCTACTGAATTCTGGGGAGATTGTGTTATTAGAGGTGCATATTTAATCTACCAGACACCAACGAAGCAACTCGATGATCGCACACCATTTAAGTTACTCTACGGACGTCTCCCAAATTATAAGTCTTTGCGCGTATTTGGATGTTTTTGTTTTTCTTCCTACATTCACAGATTTTGTGACAAGTTTTCTCCAAGAAGCCTCCAATATCTATTTCTTGGTTATCCTACCGGAAAGAAAGGTTATCGCCTTTATGACTTGGAATCTTGTAGTTTCTTCAACAGTCATGATGCTAAATTTTGGGAAGATTAGTTTCCTTATGTTGTGCCCCCAGAAGTCTCACTGCCACCGGCCACTTTGACACCGACCACCACACCCTCACCGGAGATCTCACCGATGCCGGACACCATGCCACCTCAAGTTGAATCCATACCGCACATGCCTCACGCGCTGCTCGTAACTGAGCCTTATGGGCACCAAGTGCCGCCGCCCGTTGTTGACCACAAGCCCCATGCTTCATCACTGCTGCTCCGCCAAGTTCATCTCCAACTAGCTCTTCGATGCCTCCGACACCTACCTCACCTCCACCGCCTGCTTCACGGTTATATCCTTGACACTATCAGCTAAGGTCAAGCTGTATGTCGTACGATATAGTTGTCGCAATCATCAACCTCCTAATTATTTGGAAGATTATGCCTACTCTGGTTCTGATAATATACCCCCACTGCTACTACCACACCTACGACATCTAATTCCTTAGGTGTTCTCTATCCTTTAAATGATTTTGTAAATTGGGATAAATTTTCTGGTACGCATTATAGATTTTGGGTGCAGTAACTTCTAGTGCAGATCCCACCACTTATTCTGAGGCTTCTAAGTATGCTCATTGGCGTGATGCCAATAAGATATGAACTTTACCTTCATTACCTCTGAATAAAACTGTTATTGGATGAAAATAGGTGTGTTGTACCAAGTTCAAGTGTGATGGTACCATCGAGCATCACAAAGCTTGAATGGTGGTCCTTGGAAATTTCCAGAAAGAAGGTATTGACTATACTGGGACATTTACCCATTTTGCAAAGATGAATTCAGTTCATCTATTTTATCAGTTGCAGTCATTCGTGGTTGGAAACTTCACCAGATGGATATACATAATGTTTTTCTACATGATGATTTGCATGAAGAGGTATTTATGTGACCTCCACCGGGCTACCCTGTGCCTCTTGGCCAGGTTTTTCAGCTTCAGAAATCTCTTTATGATCTTCTACAAGCTCATCAAAATAGGTTTGTGAAATTGGCTCAGGCTTTATGTGCATTTGGTTTTGTTCAAACTAAGGCAGATTACTCTCTATTTGCTTTTATCGTGGCTCAGTTTGTTTGCATGTACTTGTCTATGTGGATGATTTGGTCATTGCTGGTGGTTTTTTGTCGCTTATCTCTGAATTCAAGAAATTTTTGAGCTCTTGTTTTTATATGAAGAATCTTGGTACACTTAAATATTTCTTGGGTATAATGATATCTAGAAGACCGGATGTGATGTTTCTTTCATAAAGGAAATATACCCTGGATATCTTATCTGACATAGGTTTTGTCCACTTCTAAATTGACTGACTTCCTTATGTAGCAATAACATGATCTTGCGAAAGTTGAACCCCACTTTTATGATGATCCTGAGCAGTATTGGCTCCTGGTGGGTCTCCTCATTTATTTGACTATTACTCATCCTAAGCTTAGTTATTTTGTTCATACACTTGCTCAGTTTATAGAGTATCCTTGTGTTCCTTACTGGCAAGATGCGATTCGAATTCTTCATTGCTTGAAGAGTCATCATGGTCAAGATTTATTTTTCTCTTCATGTAGTTCGTTATAATTGACTACTTATTGTGATTCCAGTTGGACTACTTGCCCCATTACGCGATGTTCTCTGTCTGGGTACTTTTTGATGATTGGAGATTCTCCGGTTTCATGGAAGACTAAGAAACATGGAACCGTTTCTTGTTCTTCAACTGAAGCGAAGTGTCGTGCTATGACAGTTGCTTGTTGTGACTTAAGTCTTTGCTTCGTGACTTGGGTGTTATGCATTCTGATCCTATGCTACTATTTTTTATAGTCAATTTTCTCTATACATCACGGCTAATCAGGTGTTCCATGAACGTATGAAGCACTTAGAGATTGATTGTCATTTCGTCCGTAATCTTGTACAGTCTGGTACTCTTGTAACTCATCATATCCGCACGACTGATCAACCTGCAGATTTTTTTACCAAAGCTCTCGAACAGAACCAGTTTCACTCATTGCTTGGCAAGTTAGGCATTTATGATCCCCAGGCTCCAGCTTGAGGAAGAGTATTAAGGAATAGGAATATTATGTGAATATTACTTGTAATTGTAATTAGATTAGATTTCTTTCCCTTTTCTATTTAGGCCTTTGTACCTCTATATAATGTACCCTAAAGCATGAATACAACCACACAATTATTACCCGTGAATTCTTCAACAACACAAACGATTTTCAAAGGTAAAGCACACGAATTTCATATCTAACTACAAAAAGGTTCAGATCTAACTACAAGATTTCTCAAATATAAAATATAGATAAGATTCACACCAATTACAAAGTGTACAAAGAAACCCTGGAGAGGGATAAGATCTTCAAACCCCTTCCTGGAAATTGACCATTTCTCTAGCATTAAACCCTTGCTAAAATTCTTGAGAAAAGGGTCATCATCTTCAAAGAAAATTGTAAATACCTGAATTAGCCTCTTATTGGTGAAGAAGGGAAGAAGATCAGCAACATCACCCCATCTACTTTGTCCACAGTGTTTCGCAGGGACTAGAGACACGCTATACGTATTTGGAATGATTGATTCTAGCCTTGGTGCATGCAGCTCAATGGTTACAACCCAACTTCCAGGTCACATAATTGTGTTGATGACTAATCATATATTCTTCCAGGTACTCTTTAAGCCAAAATCTTTTGGTAGAATAATGACATAGGCAGTTCAATTCGATAAGCATGATATTAAATTTAGTCCAGGAACGGCTATCAAAGGCCAAGACCTAGCCAATTTCATAGTGAAAACAACAAATGATATCCATGCAAACCCTACCCGGAAGATAATCGGAGACAAAAATTGTACTTTAATGGTTTATCTCATGCCGGAGGAAGTGGAACATGAATCCTCTTGACTAGCCCAGATTGTCAAGACTTTCCCTACGCTCTACATTTTGTATTTAAACCACTAACTATGAAGCAGAATATGAAGCTCTTGTCACAAGCTTAAGATTTGCTAGAGATTTAGAAGTGGAGCACTTGGAAATATTTTGTGATTCCCAAGTACTGGTCAAACAAGTTAAGGAGTAGTATGAGGCTAGGGAGAGAAACCTTCAGCTATATTTGGAACTGGTACATCCATGCTGAGAAATTTCAAAAGCTATACTTTGACTTGAGTGCCAAGAGACCAATACGAAAAGGTTGATTCTTTGAGCAAGTTAGCATCAACCTGATTTAAGTCTGAGATCTCATAAGCAGCTTCTTGTGGAAACATTGAAGTGTTGCAGTTATGTTGAGGAAAGTTTAATGACTATAGACAATATGGAGAATTGGATGACGCTAATCATGAGATATCTAAGGGATGGTTGAAGAAAAGGTAGAAGATAGAAAGATCAAAGTAAAAGTTCCAAGATACACTATACAATGGCATTTTATACAAGAGAGGGTACTTAATGCTTCTTTTTTGGTGAGTGGCACAGGAGGAAACAAAATATATCATTGAAGAAGTTCATCAAGGAGTGTGTGAAGCTCACCAGGAGCTAGATCAATTTCCAAAAACCTACTTCGGGCAGGGTACTACTAGCCAAAGATGTTCAAAGATATTTTAAAATTAATTCAGTCTTGCACGCCATGTTAAAAGCCTGCCCCATTAGTATGTGTTTCTGAGGAAGAGATGGTGACAATATAGATCGTTCAAATGTGGAGAATCAAACTGGTGGGGAAATTTCTGGAGCAAAAGAAAGAGTGGAATACGTAATTGTAACCATCAACTATTTCACCAAATGAGTCAAGGTTGATACATTGGCCAACTTAAAAGGAGCTATATAGACTTTTGTTGAAAAAATATATTGTTCCGGTATGGTAATCATCACCAACAATGGTAGGCAATTGACTCAAAATCCCTTCAAAAAGTGGTGTGAGAGCTTCAACATAGAGCAGAAGCTCACTTTGGTGTATCACTCTCAAGCCAATGGCTAAGTCAAAGTCACCAATCGAACGATCATCAACGACATAAGGGGTCGATTGGTGGGGATAAAGGTAATTGGGTGTATGAGCTGCTCAGTATACTTTGGTCATATTGGACAACCGAAAGCTTATTCTGTTTGGAATTCTTCATCTCTTTGGTTTCCTCAACAATGCACTCATGACTGAGACCCTTTGGCTGAAGAACATCCTCCTTGGGCTCCAAAATTCTAGGTGAAAAAGGTGATGGCATAGATATGAAGAAGTGGAAATCCTTGTGCATTCTCCTAGTTCACCACCTCTTCAAAGTTGCACCACCTATCCGAAGCTAAGCCCTCCCTCTAGATCATAAAGAACACTCAGAAGCGTATTCATCCCTACCAAGGAGATGGTGGGACCATGAGATAGCCTTAAAATCAGTTCTTTTTTATATAAATTTTATTATAAAACAAGGCAAAGTCTTAGGAAAGACGGTCATTCCATAATCTTATGGAAAGACTGGGTTTAATTAGAATAATAAAAGGTAAAAGGTCTTAGTTGCAATATTAAAATTTTATTATGCAACATGTAGTAGTTA
>JAULKK010016752.1:0-10032 GCA_032355705.1 Rubia peregrina
TCTCACATCTACAGGTGTGAGTACTATAGGCCCAAAGACTTTTCACTTGTTAAGACAGTCTAATTTAGCTTCAATAGCCCTTTTCCATTCAATCCAATCATGTCTATTTTTACATTCGGTAACAGACCGTGGTTCGGGATCTCCATTTTTTCATTTATAACATCGCATGCCAAACTATAGGAGAATGCATCATTGGATTCCTCATTTCGATTCCACCTTGTACCTGTATTGACATAACTAATCAAAATTTCTTAATTTTTCCTGTTTCGTATTTCTACAGGAATACGTTCCTCCATTTTGAGGTCATCTTGTTTTTCCAGTCCTTTTCTTTTTTGAGGATTTTTTTCTTTGGAACCGAGTGGTCTTCCACGCGATTTCATGAGTGACTTTGTTTTCAATTTTCCCTTTCGGGACTTCAATTTGAGCAGGAGCATTCTTAGCTGGTATGTGAGATTTAGTCACTCTCTTTGTGTCTGTAAATGCTTTAGGAAGTTGATTTTCTATATCTTGTAAATGCACAATCCTTTGAACTTTCCCATCACACTCTTTTGTACAAAGATCAAGATGCAATAATGTTGGTACAGACCAGGTAATTTCCTTTTCTAACTGTTTTCTTTCTCCCCCTAATGCTGGAAAATTTTCCTCATCAAAATGACAATCAGCAAAATGAGCTGTGCAACTATTTCCAGTTTGAGGTTCAAGGTATCTAACAATAGATAGCCTTTCAAAGCCTACATAAATGCCAAGACTTCTCTTTGGCCCCATCTTTGTTCTTTGAGGTGGTGCAATAGGCACATAAACAGCACAACCAAAAATCCTTAGATGAGATATATTTGGTTCTTAACCCAATGCAAGTTGTAGAAGGGAGTACTTATGGTACGCACTTGGCCTGATGTGAATCAATGTTGCAGCATGTAATATTGCATAACCTCATACTGAATTAGGGAGCATAATTCTCATTATCAATGGTTTAGCAATGAGTTGGAGATGTTTGATCAGTGATTTGGCCAAGCCATTTTGTGTGTGTACATGAGTAACGGGATGCTCAACAACAATCCCAACTGACATACAATAATCATCGAATGTCTGGGATGTGAATTCATCGGTATTATCATGTCTGATTTTCTTATCGTATGATCTGGAAATTGAGCTCGCAATTTGATTATCTCAACGAGTAATTTGCCAAATGCCATATTTCGAGTTGATAACAGACGTACTTGTGATCATTTGCTAGAAGCATCTATCAATACCATGAAATATCGAAATGGTCCACATGGTGAATGGATAGGTCCGCATATATCACCTTGAATACGTTTAAAAATGCAGGTGATTCTATTTCAACCTTTCCCGATGAAGGCCTTATGATTTACATTGGAAAATTTGTCCTTGAGGGATCTTCTGGTCCTTCAATAGATGCCCATGTGTATTTTCAATAATTCTTCGCATCATAGTTAAACCGGGATGACCTAACCGATCATGCCATATGCTAAATACTAAGGGTTTGATAACTACCTTATTTGATTCAATTGCATTAATATATGTGCAATGCAATCCAGTATGGAGCATTGGTAGTTTTTCTAGTATGTATTTCCTTCCATATTTATGCATTGTGAGAAACATATATTTCATGATACCTTCAGTTATAGACTGAGTATCAAATCCATGAGAATATATGTCATTGAAACTCAACAAGTTTCTTTTGGATATGGGGAAAAAGACATTATTTATTGTAAATATTGTACCATTTGGCAATGTAAAGTTTACCTCACCAATTCCTTCAATCAGATCTACATGACCTGATATTGTATTCACAATGGTTTGTACTGGTTTTATCTTTGAGAAAAACCTTTTATCCTTTAATATAGTGTGTGTTGTTCCACAATCGAGTATGCAATTTTCTTACTTTTAATCCTTTGGTTGGCTTCATGATTAGCTTTATCCATTTCAACGCTTTAACTAAAAGCAAAACAAATTTTGATAAGAGAGATCATTATTTAGACAGTAGCATACCTTTAAAGAAAAACCATTTATTGCTATATATACATACATATATATAACATATAAACATCAGACCATTTAGCTTCATTCTCAATAGTAGTTATACAACTTCCGTTCTTTTAGTTTTCTCCACCCTCTTGTTCAGTGAAATCACCAACTGTGTCAATGAAATCATCATTGAAATCAGATGCTTCGAGATGAGTGGATTCATTGAAGTTGACCTTCTTCCCTTTTTCCTTTATAAACTCCTGATAGAGTTCGCAAAGTGCTCCTGGACTCTGCAGACTCTTGATCAATGCCCTTTACCGCCACATCTGTAACAAGAGGTTCCAAAACCCATTGATGAACTGGTATCTTTTCCCATTTTATGGGTACTTTCAAAGTTCCTCTCATATTGTTTCTTCTTGTGATGGTAGTTACCAGACTTATAGGACAAGTTGTAAGCACCTCGACCTCGTCCATAACTACGACCTCGACCTCTCTCTCGACCCTAAAACTAATTCTTGCGTTCAGGTTTGTCGGAGTTAACAACGTTTGCTTCAGGAAATGCCTTTGAGCCAGTCGGGGGGAGATTGATGATTTTTCATTAGCAACTCATTATTTTCTTCGCAATGAGGATACAAGCAATTAGTTCAGAATATCTTTTGTAACCCCACACACGATATTGTTGTTGTAAGGTCACATTTGATGCGTGGAACGTAGAAAGAGAATTTTCCAGTATTTCATTATCAGTTACTGTTACCCTAAAAATTCAAGCGGGTTACTATTCCAAACATTGTGGAATTATAGTCACCGTCTTTCTTATAGTTCTGGAACCGTAGATTGTTCCAGTTATCGCGAGAAATGAGGAGCATTACATTCTTTTGGTGACCGAATCTTTCTTTAAAATTTCTCCACAACTCAATTGGTTCCCTCACAGTGAGATATTCATTTTTCAGCCTTCCATCAAGGTGTCGACGAAGGAAGATTAAAGATCTTGCCTTGTATGTCCTTGATGAGTTATTCTCTTCTTGGATTGTTTCAAGGGGGTCCATTGACTCCAAGTACATTTTAATGTCTAGAGTCCAAGGTATGTAATTGTTTCCACTGATCTCAAGTGGACTGAATTCAAGCTTTACGAGGTTTGACATGATGATAATTGATGAAGGCAGAGAGTGATCGTGTTGATAACGTGTTGTGAATATCACTAACTTTACACTAATTAAGAAAGTGGTAAGGAACATAGAAAATAAGATGAAGAGAATGGATAAGAAGTAAGGATGAGATAAAGTGAGAAAGCGAGAATGAGAGGTGTGTTCTTTTTTTTTGAATAACCTCATAGAGGAGGGGTTATTTAATGGATCCCCAAAACCATCAAAAGCCAATAACTTTGGCCATCAAAATGTTACAAACGTACTGCTACTTCTGAAAGGATGATGAAGTAGAAACCGTGTCTCCATTGCCAAATTCCTCCACCCCTGTGTTAGAATTTAGAATGGCCAGACAGTTTTAACTCCTACATTCAAAGCAATGAGATAAACTGTAGTACATCTCCTGTGAACCAACTATTCAATCCGGTGGAAGTACAATATTGCAAAAATGAGGAAACAGAACGTCCTTTCTTTATCATGAACTGAAATGTTGTAGATGTTCTAATTTCATCAAAATTTGAGGATGCATTCAATTTCTTTGCCAGCTTAGCCAAGTGATCTGCTAGTAGATTTGCTTCTCTGAAAATATGTGAGATCGTGAAAGGCTTGAGAGACCGAAGATGATGAATTCTTCTTGTGAGTTGGATGAGCTGCCATGGAGGTTTGGATAATCCATTTATGATCAGGACAGCCTGTTTTGAGTCAGATTCAAGAACCGCTGTAGTGGTGCAGTCCCTCAACCAATTGCAGCCTTAAAAATAGTCAATAACTCAGCGTGAAGAGGTGATAAAACTATATGATCCACAGGTTTTGAGATAGCATGAATTACTGCTCCACTGTCATCTCTTATGACTATCGCAATACCTGCAGATATACCATTAAATGCAGCATCACAATTAACCTTTAGACCTGAACTTGGTATTCCCCAAAATATTTGTATAATTTTAGATCTTTTCCTCTTAAAAACAGTTGGAACAAGTCCATGAGCACTGTAATGGTTATCCGGTTCTGTAAACTGAGAACTGTGAACTGAATATAAAGACAAGCTCAGTTCCTTAATGTTAGACCAGATAACCTCAGCGCTAGAAATTTTATTCTCCTTTATCAATCTGTTTCTGGACTTCCAAAGCTCCCAAATAATAATCATAGGAAAATTTGTAAGAATTGAAAGCCTTAGTGAAGAGGATGATGGTAGATTCAAATAATAATGTAATCTCTCATTGATGGTCAGAAATGATGTTATTGGCAAACTCATGATGACGTGGAACTTGTTCCATATGTAAACTGAAGCATGACACTCACCAAAATAATGATCTATTGAGTCCAGGTTATGACATGTAGGGCATTTAGAAGGCAGGTTAAAACCAATTCTCTTCATAATGTTGTCAAATGGTAAATAATTATTCAATAATCTCCAAACGAAAATTGATATTTTGTTTGGAATTATTGAATTCCATACCTTTTCTAATATAGAGATGGAAATTTTCCTATTCCTAATTGTCATGTATGCAGATTTCACACTAAAGAACCATTATTTTCTGGTTTCCAGATGAGTATATCCTTCTCTTCTGAAAATATCAGTTCATTACCCAAATCTCTCAAAATCTGATGTGATACATGTTGGGATAAGAAAGGAACTATGAAAAGGAAGCTTACCTGAAAGTCCTTAATATGTAAATAAGGTTCTAGTACCTGTACTTGCATTGGCCAGTGATTAATTAAAGGCCATTTACCTGTCCAATTTGCAGTCCAAACATTTGCACTTCCATCTCCGATTATCACCTGCGAATTAGCTTGACAAAAACTATCTATATCTCTATATCTAGTCCAAGTTTCAGAGTTTTTATGATTATCTGGAAGAGACCACATGAACTTAGCCCACGGTGAGTCTCCCATCTGCAATTTCCACCATATCTTAGCTGAAAAAGTGCGCACTACCATAGATCCCTTAGAACCAACCCATTTTCCCTTGTTGGGTGGTAGATTTTTCCCAAGAGATCCAATGTCTCTTTCGGGTTGATTCTGTCCCTCCCCAAAAAAAATTGCTGAGAACACTCTGCAATCTTTCCATTGTGTGTGTTGTAGGTGCAATGACTGACCATGTGTGCTGAGAGATGGAACATAAAATGTGTTTAATGAGCACTAGCTTTCCTCTATTTGATAGCCATTTATTTTTCCAATTCTCTAATCTATGTTCAACCCTATCAATGAGGTGTTTAAAATGAACATTAAGTTTTCTTCCTTTATAAAGTTTTACCCATAGGTATGAGAAAGGCAAAGTTTCTTTTTTCATCCCTGTAATTCTTACTATCTCTTCCTCCTTTTTAAAACTTAATCCACCAGAGTAAAACTCACTTTTTTAAAATTCGCCTTTTGTCTCATAGCTCTTTGGAAGATATCCATAAATTTCATTAAGTTTTTAAGGGTTTTAGTTGTACCTGATAAGAAAACGGCTGTGTCATCAGCAAATGAAAGCTGAGTGAGTGGAGCTGAATTTCCAGGTGTTTTAAAATGCCTTAAATTATTTAAGAGAAACTGTTTTTTTAAGATTGAGAGTAAGCATTTCAGTTAGAATGTTGAAAAGAAAGGGAGACAAAGGATCTCCCTGTTTTAAACCCCTTGATGGTTTAAAAAAACCTTGAGGGAAGCCATTTATCAAAACTGAAAACCATGCAGCATTAAGGTTATTCATTATTGTTCCAACAAACTTCCCATGGAATCCTAATCTTAGCATCAATTAATTAAGGGCAGCCCAAGAAACTCTGTCAAAGGCCTTCATCATGTCAATTTTTGGGATGAGATTAAGGGATTCGTTCTTCCTATCCAACAATCTAACTGCCTCCTTCATCAACAGGATGTTATCGACTATATCTCTTCCTGAAATAAAGGCAGACAGTTCCTCTGATATAACGGAATTCATTGGATGTTTCATTCGCTCAGCCAATATGTTGCTCATTAGTTTATTTGTGAAGTTAGACAAACTAATATGCCTATATTCAGAAAAAGAGACCGGTGTTGGATTCTTAGGGATTAATGCTATGAAAGAACTCCCTATTTCATTTGGAATAGGGACCCCTAGCTGAAATTCCAGAACTTCCTTGTGTAAATCATGACAAATAATATGCCATGATTTTCTTAAAAATGCACTAGTAAATCCATTAGGACCAGGAGCTGCTGATGGATTTAGTTCGAAGACAGCCGATTTCACTTCCTCTAGGGTTATAGTTTTAAGGAGGTCCTTGTTTAGAGCATCTGTTACAATTGGTTTTCATTCTTTGAGCAAAAAAAAGAGGTTAACCCCTGATCTATCTGTGTTTTCATCCTGTATCAGATTATTAAAAAACCTGACAGCAGCCAAACCAATCTGCTCTTGACCCCTTATCCAATTACCAGAATCATCTTTAATCTTATGTATGGATAATCTGCCTTTATTTTCAGTGATAGTCTTGTGGAAATACTTTGTGTTGCAGTCACCATCTCTCAACCATTTTTCTCCGGATTTCTGCCCAAGGAAAGTATGCTCCTCTAAAATTGAATTAGTTAAAACTGCCTTGGCCCTATTTAATTCTATTCTCACGTTTATCTCATGTGTTTTATCATAAACTTCTTCAAGTTCACTCACCTTAAGTTCAGCTTTTTTTTATGTTGTCCCCTAGATTACCAAAAACCGCCTTGTTCCAGATTTTTATTGTTGTTTTTAACCTTTTCAATTTTAAGACTAACCTAATATGGCCCTGTTCCTCCATAGGTTCATTCCAGCTCTTCTCTATTAGACCTAGAAAATCCTTTCTTAAGAACCACATATCCTGAAACCGAAAAGGCCTTGGGTATGTAGTTTGATCAAGACAGATCTGCAAAAATAATGGGGAATGGTCTGAAGTGGTTTTCTTAAAGACTTGGACAGTAGATTTATTAAAAAAATTGGTGAAAGCTTGATTGGTAAAACTCTATCCAATCTTTTGGATGTGGGGTTAATAGATCTGTGGTTACTCCAAGTATAAATATTACCTGCCGTATTAATCTCAGTAAGCTTCAAACGGTTAATAAAGTTGTTAAAATCTCTTATTGTATTCGTATCAGGGCTGGCAGGTCCTGAGTATTCTTCTAGGTTCCTAATGACATTAAAATCTCCCCCTAATATTGTATGCCCATCCTTAACAAGAGATATGATTTCTTTATACATTCTATTCCTATCCAAGTTAGATTGTGGGGAGTATACCACAAACACTTCCACGGGATTTTCATCATACGAATATGTTACACTTAATCTTATGAAAAATTCATGCTCAGATAACAATATTACCTTTATTCTCTGCGAATGAAAAATCTAGATTTGGTTATGGTTAGTTGACAGAAAATTCCTAAAACATAATCTCTTATGATAAAAAAAATTATGTTATCTAAATTCCCTTTTGGGTCGATCATAGCTAACAAATCAATCTTATACTTAGATGCCAGCCTCTTAAGCCTTTTTTTCCGATGTTCCTATTCCTCTAACATTCCAGAAAAAAAGATTAGCATACATTTTAACCATTTTAAAGCTTTTTTAAGAGTTAACCTGATGCTTATTTTTGGTTGTGAGTTCATTATTGGAAAAACCTCCTCATAATCCTAGTTTGTGCTTATTTCCCGATAATGATCCTCATCTGATTCCATGTCATCTTTGCTGTCATCCTCCATAAGATATGCCCCTTTTTCACCTTTTGAGTTGTACTTCACTAAGTCTATTTCTCTACTTAGGGTATCATTTGAAAATCTAACCTGCACAGAAGAAAATAGATTGTCATTTGAAGTTTTCTCATGATTCCATATCAAATGAGAGGGATCAAGGTTTAGAGAATCTTGTGTATCTCTGAGCTTAGAGCACATAGTATCATCTTTGAATGCCGTTGAGATTAGATTCCTTGTTGGGGAGGATGGTGCAGTTCTGTAGCCCTTTGAGTCTTCCCTGGAATCCAGAAAGTCATCAGGTGGATTTGAATCTTCTTCATTCTGATTTTTGTGTAGATGCTGGATCAGTGCCTCCTCATTTATGTTCTCTTTCCACTCTTCGTTTTGGAAGATTGCAAACCTGTTTGAAGTAACCATTGGGGGAGAAGAAGCTGGGACCAGATCAAGATTATCTCCCAAGTGAATTGGAGAAACACTGGTGCCAGCGTCATAGTTATTCTGACCCGAGCTACTTGTGTTGGCTTGAATATCATTAATGAGGTGAAGCTGTTTTTATTTAGGTGCAATCCATTTTTTGGGTGATTTCTCTAATTCAATAAGTGATTAACCATTATCGACTCCTATTCCTATGTTTTTGGAATCAGTTTTCTGCCATTTAGCCTCTTGCCTTCTAACATCTGTTCTAATTTTTAGCCTCACATATGTTTTAACAGACTTGTTCTTATTGAAAGTGGACTTTGGAAGGGACTTTGGGACAGTGTGATGGTCAATTTCGCCATGATGAATCTCTTCAGTGGGTTTATTAAATCTACACTTATCATCAGAATGACCAAGCTTAAAGCATTTTTTTTACAATAGAATGGGAAATCTTCATAGGTTATGTTATATGACTTGTTGCAGGCAATAGAACCTAGCCTTATCTTATTGGGTCTTGGTTTACACACATCCATCTCCACACACATCCTAATTGTAGATGGTTTAGTTAAGTTTTTTTTGGGAGAGTCAGTGAATAACATTTCACCCAAAGCTTTACCAATATGAGTAATAACAGAGGGGTGAAAGAAGTGTACCAGAGGGAACTCAACCGTGAGCCAAACCGGAGCTAGAGACGATTCGGCATCATAATCGAAATGCTTAGTCCATTTGAGAACGCGCATGATATTCCCTCCTAATGACCACGTTCTCTTCAACTAGCAACTGTGGTAATCTTCGTCTAGGAAAGTAATTCGCATATGTCGGCTATCCATTGCCGCAATTTGAGCCTCTCCCTTGAAGCCAATTGTCTGGAACTGCTTCCTGATATATTCCATTGTTGGTCTTCCTCTACTAAACTTTTTGATTAAAGTTTTTGATAACGGAATGGCCAATTGGTCGATCTTATCCTCCGGGTAAAGAACAACTATTTCGCCCTTGAAATTAAAGTGGGGTGGAGCTCGATGGGATCGGTAACAGGATGTTGTTGCTTCAATTTGTCAGCAAAGGATGTCCGCTGTTCAGTGGTGGTGCACCACGGGAGATTCGTCATTCGTCGGATGACCGTTACAGTCGTTTCCAATGGAAAAGGGGTGAAGAAAGGACAGGGCATTTTTTGAAGAGAGAGAAAGTGCTTGTCAGAAGGCTCTAACGGATCCCCAAAATTGGAACCGTTTTATCGGGGGAGATAAATAATGACTAACATGGTTGATTGTAATTCTAATTTTTCTCTCAAGAATCTTCTCAATATATCTCTCTTGGGATAGCCAAAATATCCTTTCAGAACGATCTCGAGTGATCCCTAATCTTGGCTGGTCCATAATCTTGGATTATCCCTAATCTTGGCTGATCGCTCATCTTGGTTGGTCTCTAATCTTTCAAATTAGCCTTTCAAATCGATCTCGAGTGATCCCTAATCTTGGATGGTCCCTAATCTTGGCTAATCTTGGCTGATCCTTATCTTACCTGATCAATAATCTTGGCTGATACCTAATCTTGGATGGTCCCTAATCTTTCATTGCAAAGTAATTACTCAAAGCTTTCTTTAGAAAAGTAATTCTACCTTTATCCTACCCAGCAATCAACATATCATCAACGTAAAGTATGAGTATGAGAAAGTCACCTCAATCGTACCTCTTCACGAAGACATAATGATCAATGTGTGTCTTCTTGAATCCATTATTATTCATGAAGGATTCAAATTTCTTGTACCATTGGCGTGGTGCTTGCTTCAAACCATAAAGACTCATTTTGAGGCGGC
>JAULKK010016761.1:0-10031 GCA_032355705.1 Rubia peregrina
AGGTTATTTCTTAGTTTATGTTTGCATTGCTGATGCCTTGTGTTTTCGCGTTTAATTTTTGTTGATACCCATTCCCGATGAAGGTACCTTGGTGCTTCATATGATGTCCCTTCTCTAGTCTATATTGTGAACCTATAAAGTGGGAGTTTACATTGGTTGCAAATGGAAGTTTGGTAATTATTCTGATCTTCAATGGCATTTGGGCCTTTTCTCATGGAGTCAAATTCTTTTTGGTCCCATCTTCTTCCTCTTGCCTTTTTTCTTTAGTGTTTCACAGAGTTATAGTTTTCTCGATACTGCTCTTCTTTCTCACTTGTTCCTGAAAATCAGGCAGCGTGTTTTCTTAGATGTGACATATGGTCTCCGGCTTCAGCTCCCCGTCCACCGAGCTGCAAGCAGGTGGCGCTGGAGCTCCGCCTTCTCACGAAGAACAAGCCGGAGAATCAAATTTAGATAGCTAGGGCTAGAGCGATTAAGCCATTGGTGGAAATCGTGTCCTCGGTGGATGCGCAGCTGCAGGAGTACGGCGTCACGACGATACTAAACCTATCGCTTTGCGACGAGAACAAGGAAACCATCACCTCCACCGGCGCTATACTACCGCTGATAAAGGTGCTGAGATCAAGGACCGCTACCGCGAGGGAGAATGCGACGTGTACTCTGCTGATCCGATTCGATGAAAATTGTCATTGGGAGATCCAAAATATAGAGCTTATGCAAAAGAGGGCAAGTCACAATTACTAGTCCTTACCACTTATACACATTAAGGTAGTGCGAATTTTGATCCCATTGTAATTTTAGAGCTCAAGGATGACATGGGATAAGAACATATATTCTTGAATACATCAAGAGATTAATACTCTTCTTTTGACTGGAAAAATGATCGCGGCTAATAGGAAATCGAGCTGCAAAATGCCAACATGTACCTGAGAGCAAAGGTACCCAACTATCATGAAATTATGCACACACATGTATAGGAAAATTAGCAGTTGTGTTGTACGGTCAATAATTGATGCATATGTGTGTATATACAATTTTGGGTGCAGGTTGGTGAGAATGAGAGCGCAGTGTAGCAGATGAGCCTAATGTCAGGGTCTCAAGAATACCAACAGCATCCTGATCATATCAGTGCTTCGCAGCCTTACGATGTCATGAACTTCTTTCCGGTTAATCTCATAGAACCCAACCAGCATTACTCTCACAAAAAACCAAACATCTCTCCAACTTGTTACTTGTGTAAGAATCTCCTTCTAAGAATACCTTTTGGATGGAATATTAAACATTTGTAGTTTGAGGAGGGATTTTCTATAGGGTTTATTTTGTTTGGTAGAACTAAATGAAGATTTTTCTTTGTTCTTTCTATTGCAGCTAATGATGAAGTAAAAGAGGAAGGGTTTTCCAATTGAGATTGTCTTTCAGATGAATTTTTCTTGTCATTATTAATGTTGTCAAATTGTGGTGGCAGAGATTAATTTTAATTGCTTAGCTCTAATATGAATTTGGTAGTGATTGTGTTTGTCCTTGTTAATGCCGATATTCATTTCTTTTATGGCTGTTTTAGCAGTTGCTCTGCAATACTATGAACACATTAATTGAAACAATGACCCAGGGTGGAAAGACATTAAGGTAATATCTTCGTATATGATGTGAATGAATGTTGTTCACGCTTAATTATATGCTAAGTTATGGCGGTATTTGAATTGCAGCTAGACCTGATTAGTGCAACCAAGGGAACGAATGCATGGATTGAAAAGGTTAAGTAAACAACTACACTACACTAGGTTTTTACTCTTAACTATTAAGAAAATCAAAAAGATTTGGTGTTTGTGTGTATGAAATAGGTGGGATGGATTACTGTGCTATGTAAAATAAACTCTTGTGAGACTTATACTTTGAGTGCACACATGCTATAAGTGGAACTATTTATTCAGATAAAAACTCATTTAGTTCAGATTGGATACCTCTTCTTGTACATTGTGACTGCTCTCTTTTCTGGTTTTCATTGCAGGCAGCCACATGACACTTCAGTCTTTTGTTGATGCTACTTGTTCTCTTATGTTGCTACTGCTGATTTTTTAAAAAATAACTTTGAACTTAGTTTCTGAATAATTATAGGAACTATTTAAATTTGTGTCATACACAGACCAATATTCTGTGTTTATTTGACTAATCTAACATTTTCTGTGTCTCACTTGATATTGTCATTGAAAATATGGCTGGTTCTAAATGCTCTAGGAACCCAAACATTGGTTCCAGTTCCCAAAGTATTCTGTTTGTGTACTGAATCAAGTGTAATTGGAACAACATTTTACATCATGGAGCATTTAGAAGGCCACATTTTCATGGACCCCAAGTTACCAGTAAGAATTATTATGGTTCAAATCATGCATATTTCAAGTACACTATTATAGTTTTAATGAAATTTGTTTTAATCCCCTTACTGAAATTCCAAGTCCTAATATACCACCTATTTGATGTGTTAAAAAAAATTCCTCTGTGACCAGGGAATTGCACCAAAGGAAATAATAGAGATTTTTCTTGCCACATCTAAAGTTTTAGTTTCGATACATTCTGTCGATGTTGATTCCATTGGTCTAGGAAACTTTGGTAAAAGGAGTGCCTACTGCAAATGGCAGGTGCAGAATATTCTTCTATCGCTATTCCCTGTATCTTCCTTACTTTCTATATTATAATAGAACTTGGTACCACTTTCACGTTTGGATAAAGACAAATTAATTTGTTTTTTCCATTTACTTTTTAACAAAAGACAGATTTTAAGTTAATGCTGTACTTTTTGTACTTTAGGTTGAGAGGTGGGCGAACCAATATATCGTATCAACTGGTGAGGGTAAGTCAGAGAGAAATTTAAATTTTTTAGAGCTACCTGATTGGTTGCGGCAGAACATTCCAGCTGAAGATTCCTCTCCATGGTGACTTCCGGATTGATAATCTTGTATTTCATCCAATTGAGGTACTGAAGTTGGTCAATGTTTTACCTTTTCTTTTTTAGGTTTATTGTAACACAAGAACATGTATACAAAGGAACAACTAATAACTTCTTCTATGCTTATATTGCAGAATAGAGTGATTGTCATTCTTGATTGGGAATTATCGACCCTTGGCAATCAGATGTGCGATGTTTCTTATAGATGCATGGTAATCATCATTGTCCTTCATGTGTTTCTTGATTTTGGTTTCTCCTATTGTAAAGCATATCCATTGTCATTGGTTGTGTAGTTTGTCAATGAATTTACACATGGTCGTCCATATGCCTTTCACATTCTTTCATTTTGACAATTGGTCGAAACTTATTTAAACTCCAAACACAACATATGCATCATACAAAGTCATATGAAAGAGAGAATTTCCTATTATAAACATTATTGGCAGTGTTCTGTACTAATTTATGTCAGTCATCCTTGTACTCATTGTACAACATTACATTGTTGATGTTGCATTGGCAGAGAAATTAGAGGAAATTGAGGTTTTGAACTTACTAATTTTCCAGAAGTTCCTACACTACCAGGATATCTGTCCTACTACTGTTCTGCAGTTGTAAGTGGGATTCTTTACTATTTTGCTGCAAGGATCTGTATCTGAAATAAATTTTTTACATTAGTCTGTTATTTTTTTGTCCTGTTTTTTTAATTAAGAGAAATTCCATTCTATATAAAATAATGTTAGCTATTAGTTTTGCATGGTCATCATTATGAGTCTTTTGAGTATAAAATCTTTGTTGTTAGTTCTGCATAATCATCGAAACGAAAATAGTGAGCATAATATATCTGTTGCTTTGTCATAATCTCAGCTCAATGATTCAATTAGCTCATCTTGGCTTAAACTATTACTGTACATGAAAGAAAATGGCCTCTGCTGAATGGAAATTTTATGTTGCATTTTCAATTTTTCGTGGGGCATCAATCAATGCTGAAGTGCATTCCAGATGGCTTATACACTTGTGTTCCCATTGCTCATTCCCTCGCGTTCTTTATTTACTTTCTATCTTACCACATCTTCATATTTGCGTACTTTCCCCCTTCCATTCCTGACAGGTTTCCACAGCTACAATGAGTATGCTCCATTGCGGTTCAGTGTCGAACAGGTACCTTTCATACCTTTATACCCTGTCGGTTGTGACCATTTACAATGACCTTTGCGATTAATACCATAGTTGTGTGGGTTTAGATCATGTTTCACGTGATTTGTTAGTTTAACAACGGTAAAGACGTGTTACAGTGAGTGGAGTAACATAATATTTTCACAAAGCATGTTTGGATAACATATTTTTAGAAAGATATTCTTCGTAGTTTTACCAAATTGTTCCCTAACTTTGATACTAATTCCTCTTTAATCTGACCTAATTCTTTTATTTTTGTTGTTGCTTCCAAACCAGAATTATGTTCATCTCATAATGCATTAGCCCTGGCTTAAAATTTAAAATCACTTCTTAATGTTCATGGTAAGTTATGGAGTCATCGATTCCCCTTGCTCCTTCCTGATTATTGTTTAAAAATGTGCCTGATTTTAGAGCCGAGGACATTGTCAATCCAAGATTCATGTACATATTGTGATCTTCTAAAACCTCTTAAAAAATTAAACAGTAATGTGGGTATCTAGGTTACATTCTTCCTACATTTTCTTGACATTTAGATTTATTTATATTTTAGGCTGTAATAAATTGACCAGTCTTAAGTTGATGACAATTTGGCTGCTTATCATTTGCACTGAAAGACTTATTAAACGTGTCGAGTCTGATCATGATAACCTTTAGATGGTATTAATGACACGAGTAAGAAAACCATGGAAGTGGATATATGCTAACAGTGATTAGATTTTCTTTTGTAGCAGTAAATTATTCTATGATTCAGTTCTTCACAGTAGAGCTTGGGGAATGAGCACGTCTTGATATATTTGCATTTGTTCTATTCTATTGCACATGTTTAACTTAAACAAGATTCGCCATTTAATTTTAAAATTTGTTAGCCTTTGGTCTGATGTTTATCTGATTCTTCACCTAATATTTTCCATGTATGTTAGGCTCATACAAGACAGGTGTACGATGTTCAGAAACTTACAACCACTGCAGTGCATGACATTTTACTTTGTAATGTGTATTAAGAATTTTTGGGTTTGTTGTTTTAATAGAGTTTTGGGCAGGGTTTGCCGAGATGCAGAGTTTTCTTCTCCTTTTGGGCATCATTTTTTTCTTTGACGTGGTAGAAAGTGTAAGTCAAATGGTTGTTTACGTATGATTCCAGTTGATTTTTCTCACTTTGTTTATAACGTTGGTTGCTTTTGATTGATCATATTATATTCTTATATGACGTTATATTGTTGATCGGGTTTATGCCATATTTGTAGTTCTTCACAAGACATTCTACTTATTTGGTTTGAAATCGGCTCACTTTCTCTTTGTTCATGTGCACCATTCATTTTATTTCTAGCTTATATTCAGTCAGGGATGCACTTCTGGTTTAGATTCATAAATTCGTGCATCGCATGGGTGTTATCTATTCGTTATGGAATGCAATGCTCTACCCTCTCATCTTCTGGGAATACCAATTGATTATGATTAACTCATTTAATTGCTTGGTTTTTTTTATTATAAAAACCATCAAAACAACCAAATACACACAAAACTATTTTGCAATTAAAGTATGTATAATGAATTTCACCAAATGTGAGTATAAAGAGGGGAAAAAGAATGTTAGGTAACAAACAAATATCCATGTCTGGTTTTTATTTATTTTTAATACAAATCCACGTCTGAATTAAGTTCAATAGATGAAGCATAATACTATGTTTTAGATAAAATGATACAATTTTTCTTTTCTTCTATCTCAGTAAAATGACATAATCTAAAATTTAATTAAAATAGCAAATAATGACTTGTTAAACTCTCACAATATCCACTTTAACTTACAAATTCAGACTGAATTAACTGTTTTCCAAATTTTTTTTTTGCATTTTCACACTTATTCCCTACACACCAACTTATTTTATATTATCCACTTTAACTTACAAATTCAGACTTTATTCACTGTTTCTCAATTTTTTTAAACTTTTTGACACTTATTCCTTGCCACATCAATTTACATAAAATAGCAAGTCAAAAAACAATTATTTTATGTGTGTGTATATTTTTCTACATGACATTAAATGATACTTAAATGGTGACTTGATGGCATTTAGAGTGTTAATAGCATGCCTATAATTAGAATGAATCATGCGAGAAGTACTCAAATTGTTCGAATAACTACATTTCTACCACTGACATAAAAAATATGTGCCATAAGACAATTTAATTTAATTGATGTTTTTCATTTTTTTCGGATGAGCTTTAGGTGTTAGTAGTTGATGTTTGTAACTTTTGGGGTGGATTTTTGTAGTTTTTTCTATTAAAAAATTGTTGATGTTTTTATAATTTTAAAACTGAAGAATTTATAGTTTTGAGGTATCGTAACTTTTTGGTTGATGTTTGTAGTTTTTTTCCTCTCGTGTTAATGCTTTTTTTTAATATTTTGCGGGTGAGTTTTAGTTGATATTAGTTGATCTTTTGTAGTTTTTCGGGTTAATATTTTTACCTTTTATTTTTTTCTCTCTCATGGTGATGTTTTTCATTTTATAGGGGAGTTGTTACATGATCGGAGTTGATGTTTGTAGTTTTGGGTGGCATAGGTTATTTTTTGTAGTATTTTTTTGTTGATATTTTTCATATTCTGGGTGAAGTTTAGTGATAGGAATTGATGTTTTTAGTTTTTGGTTGATATTAGTTGATTTTTGTACTTTGTATTAAAAAAAGATAATTGAAGATTTGTTGGTGTTTTTATGATTTGTAGTTGACGTTTTGTTACTTGTAGTCGACGTTTTTTTCTTCAATTCTTTGTCCATTTTTATTTAATTTTTAATGATTTTTTTACTGTTTTATTTTTATAGACATTTTGCTCCAAAATTTTAGCTGATGTTTTTTTTGTTGATATTCTGTTATTTTTTGCTGATGCTTATAATTTTCAGTTTAATGAGTATATTAATTTTCTGCATTTTAAAAAAAGATTAATATTTTCCCAAATTTTTACTTTTTTTTGCAGATTGCCGGTGGTGGGAAAATAATGGGAAAAATGGACAAAAATCTGTGGAAAAATATTTGTGATAGGTCCCTGTACAGTTATTAGAAATAAGTCCCTGTAAAATTATTAGAGATACGTCCCTGAAGCTAGAATATAGTTAGAATTACATAAAAGCCTCTGCCTAAAGTTTATGCTGTCTCACAGGAGACCATCTCATAGTATAGAAGTGAAAATACAAATATTAATATAATTTTTTAGAGGAAATGCTAAAAAAATATAAAGAGAGAAATTAATACAATAATGAGGAGAAAGATAATGGTAGAAGTAATGTAAAGAAATATAATTCAAGAAATATATGGGGAGAAATAAATTCGAACACAATTAAAGAAACTAGTGAGTACCATCGCGCAATGCGCGATATTATTAATTAAAATATTAAGATGTAAATTTTGTGTTTTATATTTAAATTAAAATAAAGTTTATTTAAAATTTTAGAGTGTAGTCATCTAAGTAAAATTATATGAATTATGAAGTGAAATAATTAACTTACTTAGAAATCGTGAAGCATTGAATAAAAAAACTGATGATTTTTCTATAATATTTCATTCAAATTTTTAAAAAGTAATTATTTATATGTTCATATTCATTTTAAAATGTTATCATAATTATATCTATCTCATTACAATAAATAAAATTAGATATTAAATGACCTAATTAGTCTCCCTAATTATAAAATATCCTCATTTAATAGTTAGCCGGTCTAAAATAAGTCTTTGTCATGTATAATAAATAAATACCATGTATACATATTTCTATCAAAAGTACTCTATCATTGTATTAAAAAAATCCGAACATTTTGTTATTTCAGATTGTGTTTTTATTTATATATTTTTAGTGATATATATATAGATATAGTATGAGATATTTATGGTTTTAAATATATCTTTAGAAGTTATATACTTTAATAAGTTGTGATTGATTATATATAGTAAAAAATATATTAAAATCAACATATTATAAATAGTAGTATGTTATTTTTAGATAACTTGAGTTTAGGTTAGTCAAAATGATTTCAATATCCCCGGTTGACAGCACCAAGCAAACATTTTCTATTATATGGTGCTTGGGATAAAGTGATAAAAAAATGAAGAGAGAGGAGATGATTCGAAAAATGCCAGTGGTTGTAAGAGAAATACAACGAGAGAGAGAGTTTGATACAATTAATTTATAGATGAATTGATATGAATAAAAATCAATGTTTAAAATTCATAATAGAAGAAGTTATGATATGAAAATTTTAAAGAGAATAGTAGATTATTTAAAAATTATGGAGTGAAAAATAATAAGATAATGTAAAAAATCATGATGTATAGAGTGGTCTAAATAAACATTCGTTTCCTTTGTATTAATTAACTTTATAAAAAATTAATAATATTTTGTAAAAATAATTTGAATAATATTATTCATTAAATTATTCACTACATTATTGATAATGTTTTTTTGAAGTATGAAATTGTGCATTGCATCCATGTATTTGTTTATTGTACATATATGTGTATTGTATGTGTTTATTTTTCTACACGCCATAAAATGATGCTTAGAAGGTGACTTGATGGCATCCAAAGTGTTAATAACATGCTTATAATTAGAATGAATCAAATCAAATTGTTCAAATAACTACATTTCTATCACTGACGTAAAAAATATGTATCATAAGATGATTTAATCAAATTAATACAATAAAATATTGTGCAATACATCAAGAGTCATCAGTGAAATATATAAATATGTGAGCGCCACAATAAATATTACACAATATTTAAAGAATCATCAACAAAATGTATTACAAAACTGTATTCCACAAACACCGCGCACAACGCGGTGCTCATCCCGCTAGTTCTAATTGGACCACATCTTTCCATATGTCTGTGGAAAGATGCTATTTTCCAAGACTTAGTCTATTTACATGACTTTATTTTTATTTTTGTTAACTAATATTTAGAAATGGCATATTTTAGTACATATCAATATGTGATTGGTGATAATATTAATGAGTTCCTCTCTCGAAAAACCGCCTTTCCATGAGTTATTGAAACATCAATGTTTAGGTTATAAATTAGAAGAAATCAAGATAAATTTTTAGATTGCTTTAGTTAGATCATAAACTTATAACTATTGCACGTTGCATAGTAAATTTTAATATTGCAGCTAAAATATTTTACCTTTCTATAATTTTATTTCAAATTTGACTTTCCATATGCCAGTGGAAGGGTAGTTTTTATCAAAATTTTGTCATAAAAATTTAATGCATTAAGATATATTATATTTTTATTTTAATATTAATATTAAATTTTGATTATCATAAATTTTATTTTTCTTTAATCTGTATAATTAATAACTATTAAATATTGACAATTTACGAATATATATTTTTATCTAAGATGATGAATTTATATTTGTATTGGATCAAAATTTAAAACTTATATTTTATATATTTCTAATTCAATCAATTAATCATGAATTGCTAACAATATCACTAATTTTAAAAAATAGATCTAACATACATAATTTTTTATCATTATAAATGAGCTCCTCGTTATATTTGATCGTGCATGGTTCAGCCACTGGTACTATCGGAAATGTCTAACCTTTTACGGAGTACAATATTTGTTGACCACGGGATTTTTTTTGGGTCTTCCATAGAATGTTTAATAAAAATATGACCTTCTCTAGAATATATTTTTTGGCCGAAAAATATGTAGCACAATTTTATCAATTAATCATAATATATTAAAAATATTCAATGAAGAAAATGGGCATCTATAGCTCAATTGCACAAAGTTTAATTAGTAAAACTATCATCTAATTTAAATATTTTAAAAGTTCTGTAAAAAAAATTGAATGATAATAAATATATATATATATATATATATATATTTAAATCATAAACCGTGCAATGACACG
>JAULKK010016768.1:0-10031 GCA_032355705.1 Rubia peregrina
GTGAAATTCTCCCACACTAAGAGAGAGAGAGAGAGAGAGAGAGGGAGAGCAGATGATTTTTGAAACAACCTGTCAGTGGTGAATATCTATCCTTGGTTTTCCAGGAATTGTTGGATAGTAATTCAGTTGATCCATGTATAGATAGCATTACTCTTTCTGGGGATTCAGACACTATTTCTTCATCACAATCCACCATTGTTGTCATTTTTTTGTTCTTCGTGTGTTCGCTACGCTCCATGCTTTGTTGGCTTCGTAGTACCGACTCCCCCCATTCTCTTTCTTGTACTAGCCTAGACGGTCATTCCACTTATTCTCCTTTAGCTGCCTCTTCAAATCTCTACAATACTCGATATCATGGCCATGGTCTTGTGGAAAGCAGAGTAGTATTCCTTGGATATCTTGTAAGGAGGTGTTATCCTACCAGTTCTTGAAATAACTATCTGTTTGTTTTCCATATTTCTTCTCTCGGCTTTGTCAGAGGTGTTTCTTGGAATGATGCGACCTGCATCTCTAATTATCTTCCCTTGAAAGGGATGTTTCCTTTCCATTTCTTCACAAATTCCTTTTGTGAATCTTCCATTACCCTTTTCTCACCTCGCTCCTACTCTATCTCACGGTTATTATTTTCTTCAGTTATAAAATATTACTCAATCTTTTTTTGCAAGCCTCTTCGGTTCTCTTTCATGTTCTTCATGAGTTCCTTATATAATTCTTCTGATATCATACCTCTTATAAATGTGCCCAAAGAAGACTGGAATGATAGATCGCAAACCTGCAAACTTTCTGTGACGAACGTATTATGATAGACTGGAATGACAGATCACGAACCTGCAAACTTTCTGTGACGAACGCATTATGATATATCGCGAACCTGCAAACTTTGCTCAGCTATGTTGTTTAGGTCTATAATTGTTTTGGTGAACTTTTGCTTTGGTAGAAGCATCCCAAAAACAAATTTGCCAGTTGTGCCCAATACTTAATGCTTCCGTTTGGCAAGTCTTCCTACTACGTGATCGTTGTTTTCGATGAGAAAATTGGGAAAGTCTTGAATACCAATTCAATTTCTGTATCATAAAATCTAATTATGTTGTGATATGAATGTTGGAATTCTTTCAAGTCTATAGCACAATCATTGATTTTAACATGTAGAAGAAGCTTCAAGTCCTTTGGCATCTTGAAATATCAAAGATAGGGGTGCAAACGATGATTTATTCGCATCATCATCTATGACTATATCCCCTGACTTGGTATTTTATTTATCCTCGGGGATTTTACTTAAGTGTGGCTAAGAAGTGATTGTACAATCTTTCTCTGTTCACTTCTAAGAACGCTTTGAATGATTTCCTTTCTTTTTCTTAGTTTGTATTGGGAGATTCTCCTTCTTCCTCGTCATCCTCCATATCTTCCTTACTATTTCCCCTTTCTCTACTAGGGACATGTTCTTCATGTTGCTAAGATTCATGCTTTTGTTGCATCCAACTGTTTATTCTTACATGTGATGGTTGTGGGTTTTCTCACGTCTGGTGAACACTATTGTTTACTAGAAGGACTTTGAAATGAAACAATTTTAATCCCCAGAGACGGTGCCAAATGTTTTGGTAATCATACCAAGTAAGACACCATTTTTTCACTGTGAGATATCTCCTCCTGCATAACAAATCCCGAAAGTAATTCTGGGAAAACACTCCGACGATCAAGTCACCCTTTTCCTTTGAGAACTTGAATTTCTCAGTTTAGTCTCACTTACCTTAACTAGTGTTACTCTCCTTTTATTTATGGGTGTTCATCATCGTTGTCCCGCTTTACTAGGGTTCAAGATCGCGAGTCACATTGTGGTTCAGTCATGACCACTATAATCTCAGTTTATGGCTAAGTGTTGATTGTGGTACCGCCTTTGTAGGTTCTTGTTTAAGATGGACATTGGGCTAAATCATTATGCCTTCCTTCTTTTTTATTCGTGGTCGAGTATTGGGCTGGGCCTAAAGGCCAGCTTATGGGCTAGGTACACACCAGTCCGCTCAGTTGAGATGCCTCTGTACCCCTGCTTTACCCGGTTGAGACGCCACCAGCAGCTAGGGTTTCCAGATCGGTTCCGTTGGTTTTTTGTTTCTTTGTTATAGTCTTTTTCCTTGTGTTCATTTCTTTGTTTATAGTTTGGTTGTTGTTGTAATTAAATATCTGTGTTTATTTCTTTGTTTTTGGTCACATCGTTACATATCCCTATCTTGGCTTCCTTGTCATAAACCGATTGGTTTTCAGCAGCCTTTTTTTGGGAACTCAAAAATATGTTCAAATTCGAAACCTATTTCGGACCTCGATAGAAGGCAGTTTTTGGATGCAGGCTCAGAGAAGAAACTAGAGAAGTGTTTTCTCTGGTCCGATAAAACCACCTTAATAGGCCTTTTCCCTCTAGTGCAACAATGATACGTTTTGAACCATTATAGGGTAAGGACGGAACATTGAGGGGACCAGGAAGTCCTCAGTCTCCCCCAATCAATTTTTTTTATCATGGGTATTTTGAATTTATAGTGTGTTTTTTAAAAAAATTAAAAAAAATGTTGTGGTCTCTCCTAAGAAAAAGACTTACGTAGGAATAAAGTAGTTTATAATGTTGTTAGTGAACAGAAGTCAAAGATTTACTTTTCAAAAATGGAAGAAGGAGAAAAAAACTGTATTGTCTGACATATTGAATGTTCTAAGAGGGGATTCCCTATGCAATAGTTGGGCATGCCATTGTTTTAAGCTAGGTAGAACAAGGAGGATTGTGATGAGTTGATAGACAAGATAAGAAGAGGTTGAAAGGTTGGAATTCAGATAGGCTATCTTATGCAAGAAAAGTGGAGTTAATCAATTTTGTTCTGTTAAGTATTACTGGATATTGGGCTAGCACCATGAGTATACCTGAAAGTGTACATGAGAGAATTGTAAAAGTATGAAGAAATTTTTATATTGAAGAGAAGAAGGAGGCGGAGGATATAATCCACCACCATGGGCTTCTTTTATGTAAGAGATGGGATTGATGGACTCATCTATCTGTAATAGAGCTTTAATTTGTAAACCGGTCTTGGATATACTTTGGGTGAAGTGGTTACAAGCCTATTATTTGAAAAAGACGAAGTTGGAGGAATATAGATGCACAAAAGCCAGTAGTTAGTCCTGGAAGAATATCTATAAACTCAAAGACAAGTATATGAAGGAGCTGCTGAGTTGCACTGATGGCAAAGGGAAATTCAAGTTAAAGAAAATTTATGATACCTTGAAGGGCTTAAACAAGAAGTATACTATGCTAAAGTTATTTGGCACAAGAAAATCCTCCCTAAACATATATTTTTCATTTGGATGTTGTTGAAAGGATTCTTGCCTACTGTAGATAGGCTGATAAGCCATGAGGTTCTTGGAAATCATCCACTGTATTGTTTATGCAGTGAAAAAATGAAAGTGCTGGCCATTTGTTTTCTTAATGCTCCTATACAATGAAAATCTGGGGATTGCTAAAGTTGAAGAAGGTCGGGAACATCAGGAGTTTGATTTATTTATTTTTGCTGATGGCATCAAGAAGGAAGAAGGCCTGGAATCTGATGCTCATGACAACAATATTGTATAGGGTATGGAATGAACGGAACAAGAAAACTTTCAAAAAGGAGAAGTTGAAGGTTGATACGGTTACAAAGCAGGTTGAAGAGGAGTGAAATTGGAGAAGATCGACAAAATGGAAAGCAAAACTTGAGGAAGAACCACATAACAAAATTATATAGATAGTGCCCTGTATGTTTTTGGGCTAGGATGATGCCTAAAACTGATTTTGGTTCTTTCATCTTAATATATTTCATTTCATTAAAAAAAAGACTTCTTGTTTTCACAGTAGAGTCTAACAAGAAGTAGAATTTCTTTTTTGTCCAATTTTAGTTTCAATATGTATCCAAGTTATACTTGGAAACGATATTGGAAATTTTATTTAATCATCCATACGCCTTCCGGGTTTTTTAACATTGGTTCACTTTCCCTTTTGGGATAATTTTTTAATATTGACTCATTTTCATTTTTGGTAAATTCTAGGTTATTTTCTTCCACACAATTTACTTTTTACCCTTTCAGTGCATTTACAATCACTAATTCTACCTTCCTAAATTCAAGTGCTAAAAGCAAGTAAGTCAATGATAGTGAACCGGAGGGAGTACTTTTTAGATTAAAAAAAGGAGAGCTCAACTTAAACAAAAATAAGAAGGTTGTCCATTGTAAGACTATCAATTTTGTATTTTTTTTGTATTAGTTTGTCTTTAGTATTATTTTTTACCCTTAAAATGAATTAATGTACTATATCTTTTTATTTTAATGGTCGATTCGAAGTTCATAAAAATTTATCTATAATTTTGGTCCCTCCTGAATAAATTCATGGCTTTGCCCCTACTATATGGGTCACATGATCAACAGTAGGAGAACAATGCCGTTTATTTTGTGGCGCCAGATTCTACAATCCACTTGGAGTTATGTTTCCTTTGATGATGACAAGAATACTTCTAAAGAGAGGTATTAAGGAATATGAATATTAGTTAGAATATGAATATTATTGTAATATTACTTGTACTTGTAATTAGATTAGCATTCCTTTTCTAGTCTGATTTAGGTACTCTGTACTAGAGTATATAATGTACTCAAGAGCATGAATACAAACACACAACTATTACCCCGTAAATATTCTTCATGGTATCAGAGCCTAAAATTCTGAAAAACCTAAAGAATAATTTTTGCATCCTCCGAGCAACCATCACGACCGCGCCGCCGTCTTCGATCGCACGTCGCCGCTGTTCGAAGTTCTCTGCTACTGCCGCTGATCAGCCTTGTTTCGCTACTCAGACGCTGTTTCACCATCGATCCCCATGCAGCAGCCGCTTGCCACGTGCCATGTCGTCTTCCCACGCGCCGTCGCGATCCAAACGTCGCTCCTGATTAGCCGTTTCCCACTGTGTAGCTTCCGCCGTGTGTCACGCGTCGCCGCTATTTCCACGTGCCGCCGCGTTCAATCCCTCTGCCTTTGCCGATATACTTTGCTTACTAATCTACATTTATGTCTGCTCCAGGTTAAAGTTCTGATGCCGCTGAACAGACCCGCATCGCTATTGAAGTCGAGGCTGCTAAACTACAAAACCTCAATGCCACCGATGTGATTGCAACTTTACTTAAACAGTTGCAATTGCAATCCGGCACTGGGGGTACCGTATATACGGGTCATTCTATGCATGACCCTTACTTTCTCAGTACTACTGACGGCCCGGGTTTGTCCATCTGTCCCGTCATACTTAAAGGAGAGAAGAATTACCTAGAATGGGCTAATGTCTTTTACGGTGCTATGCTTGCTAAGAAGAAGAACGGTTTCATTGATGGAACCATTACTAATCCTCCGGCCAATCATCCTGATGCGGTTGAATGGCCTGGAATTAATGCTACCATGGTGTGTTGGCTCTTGCAGACTTTGGATCCACCATTACGTTCTCCCATTACTTACTATGCCATGGTGAAGGAACTATGGAATGATCTCAAGGCGCGCTTTACTCTTGGCAATGGTCCAAAAATTCTACAGATGCATGAGGATATCCAGAACAGTCGACAGAATGGTCAGCATGTTGCCATTTATTTTGGCAAACTGAAGAAGTTGTTTGGTGACTACAGCTCTCTTTGGCCTCCTTTAGTTTGCACCTATGAATCTTGTAAACCTCTATACACTTGCAATCATGCTGCCAACGCCTTCCTCGAGCGTGAAAAAGATATTATCTACCAGTTTCTCATGGGTCTTGACGAAGGCTCTCACACCTTGCATTCCAACATTATGACCACTGAGCCACTTCCACCGGTCATGCGTGTCTATGCCCTTGTCGCTCAGGAGGAGAATCACCAAGCCATTGTACGGCCTCGCAAGTCTTTAACTGACACTCTAGCATATGCTGTACGACGTCCACCACCTCCGGGTTCTTCATCAGTTGGTCTTTCTTCAGCCGATGGCAAGAATCTGATATGTTCGCATTGTCATCGCAAAGGACATGATAAGGAAACTTGTTTCAAGCACACTGGAGTACCATACTGGTTCAGGGAATTGAACTCGAGGACCAAGAAGCCGGTGCCGACCCAGCCTACAGCCGCCACTGCTCACACTGGTGTAGCTAGCGCCGGCTGCCCGGTGCCACCACCATTTGCCGCCACCGCCCTGTCTCCTCCGGGACACGCTGCTCGCTCTAATTCTGTCTGATGACCAATGGAGTACGAACCTACATTTATTTAATCAGTTTAATGTTGTGTCTGACCTTGGGTCAGGTAAGTCTACTTTACCATGGATCCTTGATACGGGAGCCTCATATCACATGACCAGTGACAAGGGTTCTCTTATTGATATTACTACTGTTGTTCATTCCGTGAATGTTGTGCTGCATGATGGTTCTGTGTCACCTGCTTCCCAATATGGTTCTATTAATTTTGGGATGTCACTCTTACTCATGTGTTCTACATACCCTCTCCGCATTGCCATTTATTATTATGTTCTAGATTGTTATCTACATTAAAATATCTAGCATTGTTTACTGAAAATTATTGTATTTTACGGAAAATAAGTACGAGGAATGTGATTGGACTGGGTGAACAACAAGGGGGTGGTTTATTGGCTTTGTGTGCTGGCTCCGAATGTTTGTCTCTCGCAGTCTCTACCGACAGTTGCTTCAGTTACTTCTTCTGATTTATGGCATCAATGTCTTGGACATCCATCATCTACGGTGTTGTCTTTTACTTCCACTATTGATTTTAGCACAAATAAAGTTTTTGTTCCTTGCTCTGCCTGTCATAGAGCAAAACAGACTAGACATAGTTTTCCTTTAAGTACTTAAAATGCTAATTCTTTATTTGAATTAATACATGTGATGTTTGAGGTCCTTATAAAACACCATCTTCTAGTGGTGCATTTTATTTTTTAACCATAGTTGATGATTACTCCCGCTCTGTTTTGGTTTATTAATTAGTCACTAAGTCTGATGTAGCATCTAGATTTAGTGAATTTTGTGCTTTGATCAAGAATCTGTTTGGTCGTGTGGTTAAGCTTGTCCGAGGTGATAATGGTACATAGTTTCTACCTTTGAGATCATAGTTTCCTGAATCTGGGATCATTTTTGAGACATCTATGGTTGATACACCACAACAGAATGGTCGCGCTGAGCGCAAGCATTGCCATTTGCTAAATGTTGCTTGTGCTTTACGCTTTCAAGCCAATCTGCCTATTGGATTCTTGGAAGAATGTGTTCTTGCTGATGCTTATTTGATCAATCGGATACCCATAAAGAAACTCGATGGGTGCACACCTTTTGAGTTACTTCTTGGACGTCCTCCGAATCACAAAGCTTTGAAAGTCTTCGGTTGTTTGTGTTTTACCTCATTCATTCCCAGATTATGTGATAAGTTTGCTCCGCAAAGTCGTAGATGTTTATTTCTTGGGTATCCTGCCAGAAACAAAGGATATTGTCCTTTTGACTTGGAAACTCGTACTTACTTCAACAGTCGGAATGCAGATTTTTATGAAGACCGGTTTCTGTACAGTGCAATCCTGGAATGCAGATTTTTATGAAGACCCACCGTCTTCCACCTTACCGGCATCGTCCGCCACCTCACCGCAGTTGGCCCCGCTGCCACTCGACGTTCCAACCAGCGTGATGATCGATGTGACCGCTTGTGACTAATCAATTGCCATCGATGTCCACGCGCCGCTAGTTTTCGACATCTACTTGCCGCCAATTGCTGACGTTCCGCCGCTGCCTGGATCAGTCCCTCCTACGCATACTTCGCCTCAGACACCGTTTTCGTTGTTTCAGATTCCATCGTGATCTACTTCGGCCAAGCTGCCTACTGTCCGACATAGTAGTCGTCATTGTCGACCTCCTACTTATCTACATGACTACGTCTGTTCTATTGCTGATATTAATACCCCCACTACTACGACCACACATGTGAATCACATTACTCATGTGTTCTCTATCCTTTCATTAATTTTGTAAATTGTAATAAATTTTCTAGTACGCATTATAGATTTTTGGGTGCAATAACTTCTAGTGCAGATCCCACCACTTACTCTGAGGCTTCCCGGTATGCTCATTGGCGTGATGCCATGGCTGATGAAATTAATGCACTTGAGCGCAATCAGACTTGGACCTTGTCTTCACTACCTCTACATTAGACTGCCATTAGATGCAAATGGGTGTACCATACCAAGTTTAAATCTGATGGTTCCATTGAGCGCCACAAGGCTCGTCTGGTGGTTCTTGGAAATCGTCAGAAAGAATGTATTGACTATACTGAGACATTTGCTCATGTTGTAAAGATGAGTTTGGTTCGTCTGTTTCTATCTGTTGCAGTCATTCGTGGTTGGGAACTTCACCGGATGGATGTGTATAATGCTTTTCTTCATGGTGATTTACATGAGGAAGTTTATATGCGCCCCCATTGGGCTATCCTGCGTCTCCGGGTCAAGTTTGTTGGCTTCAGAAATATATTTATTGTCTTCGTCAGGCTTCTCGTAATTGGTTTGCAAAGTTGGCTCAGGCTTTACGTTCATTTGGCTTTGTTCGGAGTAAGGCTGCTTATTCCTTATTCTCTTTTACCCGAGGTTCGGTTTCCTTGCACGTCTTTGTCTATGTGGATGATTTGGTTATTGCTGGTAGTTCTTCGTAGCTCATCTCTGAATTCAAGAAATACTTGAGCTCTTGTTTTTATATGAAGGACCTTCGTACACTTAAGTATTTCTTGGGTATAGAGTTTGCTAGAATACTTGATGGGATGTTTCTCTCGTAAAGGAAATATGTCATGGATATTTTATCTGACACAGGTTTGTCGGCTTCTAAACTGACTGACTTTCCCACGAAGCAACAACATGATCTTGCAAAAGTTGAAGGACCTCTTTACAATTACCCCGAGCAATGCCGGCAACTAGTAAGATGCCTCATTTATCTCATTATTACACGACCTGAGCTTAGCTACTTTGTTGATACGCTTGCACAATTTATGAAGTCTTTTTTGTTCCTCATTGGCAAGCTTCCATGCGTGTAGTTCATTATTTGAAGAGCCAACCAGGTCAAGGTTTATTTCTCTCTTCTCATAGTTCATTACAACTGACTGCTTATTGTGATTATGATTGGGCTGCATGTCCTATCACACGCCGATCATTATCTGGATACTTTGTGACCCTTGGTGATTCTCTTGTTTCATGGAAGACCAAGAAACAACCTACAGTTTCTCATTCTTCTGCGGAAGCAGAGTATCGTGCTATGGCATTGCATGCTGTGAATTGTTGTGGCTTAAGTCTTTGGTTAAAGACTTGGGTGTTGTGCAATCTACTCTTATGCGACTATTTTGTGATAGTCAGTCTGCTCTTCATATTGCGGCTAATCCGGTATTCCATGAATGTACGAAGCATATTAAGGTTGACTGTCATTTCATCCATGATTTTGTACAGTCTAGTACTATTGTTGCTCATCATATTCGCACGACTGATCAACCTGCGGATTTGTTTACGAAGACTCTTGGGCAAAATCAGTTTCATTCTTTGCTTGGCAAGTTGGGCATATCTGATCCACGTGCTCCAACTTGAGGAGGAGTATTAAGGAATAGTAATATTACTTGTAATTGTAATTAGATTAGAATACATTTTCTAGTATGGTATAGGTCTTTTGTAATACTATATAATGTACCCCGGAACATGAATACAAACACACAATTATTACCCGTAAATATTTTCAAATCAAGATAAAAAATTTGGGTTGCTTTAATCAAATCATAAGCTTATAACTACTGCACGTTGCATAATAAATTTTTAATATTGCAACTAAAAACTTTTACCTTTCTATAATTTTAATTCGACCTCGTCTTTTAATATGCCTATGGAAAGACGGTTTTTGTCAAAGTTTTGCCTAAACATTATATAGATTCAGAGTAATTGTCCAAAATGGTACCCACTTTTAATCGAAATTCACAGTTTGGTACCCAAATTTTAAAAATGCGTCATT
>JAULKK010016777.1:0-10031 GCA_032355705.1 Rubia peregrina
AAACTTCCACTACGGTAGTGGTTCAATCGAAAGTGGTATTTTTCAGAGACCAAGAAGATATTTTTCAATAATAAAAAATGGCAGGGAATTGTTGGTATTTTCTTATTTATTGAAAAGATACAAGTCACCACTCTGTAAAAGATGTGATCAACCATTCAAGAAATCTCAAAGGGTGCAACTCCAGGATACATGACTCTTCATCGTCAATCATTGTGTCTATTGGGAAGGTCATTTAGCTCTATAAATAGAGGTCAGAAGGGTGGAGTTTTGATGCAGGAAAAAACCATTCATTTACAAGAAACCATTCTGTTTTTCTTCTTTTTGTTTTTGGTGTTGAATTAGTTAGTGCAAACTATTGTCAACAAACCTTCATTTTATCCTAGAGGACATTTTTTATGTATCATATGCACACAAAAGTGAACAAATAAAGTCTTAAGGAAAGTGTAATACACGACTTGAAGGTTGCCTTTTATATTTATACATTTCATTATACTCTCCTACAATTTCCTTCTACTTGTCTTTGTTTTAGACCAGAAATTTTCCCCAACAATGTCTTCATCTATGATGGTAGTAGTCTTGGCATCTCCATCATCCGCGTTCTTGTTTTCCCCATCTTCCCACCATGGGAAGATGGGGAAAATTAGTTTTTTCAATTGATATTCTTTTAATGTTTATGTTATTGAATAAGTGTGAATTTATCTTCACACATTAGTATTGTTCTTTGCCCTAATAGATTAAATTGTAGTGTTCATGATAATCCCTCAATCTAATGTTCATGTCCATGTATTTTGTCTGATCTGGTTATACAGATCGTGTGTTTGTGATTTTGTTTGAGTTTCTCTTTTATGAGTCATGTTCTCGATCTGTGTTTTTCAAGGTGTTTACATCTTAGACAACATATATCGTGTTTTGGATCAAGTGGTGTTACAGTTGTTAAAGATCCTTGTTTGGCGTAGTGACATTGATTCATGATACGCTCCTCTCTGTCAAGTGGTCATAATTTTCGCGGGAAGCAAAATATTCCCGATCGCGATATTACAATTTTTATTGGATCTAGTACATACGATCAGTCTGGTTGACATGTAATTTATAAATCCTTACAATATATTAGTTATTGCTAGAGGTTAGGTAGGTTGGATGTCAATTCCACTTATTATAATCGACATTGGACATTTTCCCCAATATTTTTGAATTATTAGTTTTTTTATAAAATAATCATGGGTGGGTCCGTGTATAAGGACAAATATTGGGTGGTATTATAATAATATTCCTTGAGATTACTTACTACTAAGAATATTTTGCATTTGGATTTGATGTGTAACTTAATTTTAGTGATTGAGGCTACAGAACTCCATCAAATGGAGACAGAGGAGATTGATAATAAGGAGTAGCTTAGTTTATGTGAGAAATTAATTTTTGCAATAAATTATATTTTATGAAAAGTTATTTCTGTGATTAAATTCATAAGATATGCATATTATATGCATATTAAATTCATAAGATAGTATGTTTTACTGCACATAAAATAGTATTTTCTGTGATTTATTTAATTGGATGTTGTTTGGTTGCACACCTCGGCAGTGGAGGCAAGTGGAAAATATTACGCGTAATGGAGGGAAATAAAAAATTATATGCACATTTTCTGGGATAAAACTGTAAGAGGCAAGAGATAAAATGACCCTAACTTTAGACTAAAAGTATCAATATAACCGCGCAAAATGAGAAAGAGTCAAAATAACTCTAACTTTATGATGTATGTACCAATCTAGCCCTGGGCACCGTTGACTTTAATTGTCAATAGAGATTTGACTGGAATTTAAGAAAATAACAATTTTACCCCTAGATTAAAAAACAACAAATTAGAAAAGAGAAAAGGGTTTTTTAGCGTATGGGACAAGGGTAGTTTTGTCAATTTAGATCCGGACAATACCTAAATTGATGAGTCAATATTGGAATAGTGACAAAAGGTGGTAACCGCACATTTTGTCATAAAGTTAGTGTTATTTTGGCACTTTCTCATTTTACAGGGTTATATTGGTACTTTCGGTATAAAGTTAGGGTTAGAAGTGTAAAAATCCAAAAATGTAATAACACATTAAAAATATGTAGGAATTACAATTGACAGGGGAGGGGGATCCTTGGTAACATATTTCTCACATTATGTGGGAAGTTTAATTTCCTCGGAAGCTGCACATCTACGTTTGACCCATCTACCCAGCTGCACATCTACCTTTGACCCATCTTCCCAGCTGCACATACACTATTTATTTAAACCAAATTAGTTAATTTGAAAAGTTAAAATTTATTAATATAGAAGATAATATATTATCATGCGGGATCTTGTTAGAAATGTCGTAAATTTATTTTTATATTATCAACTTTCTATTATTTTTAATTTTTTTTTAAGTTATAGGAAACTCGTTAAATGAGAATTTGTGCATAATAAAATAAATTAATGATCAAATTTAATTTTGAATAACTTAAAATAGTCAATAAGTGCAAATACAGATGAGACAGTGGAGTTAAAATTGTATCTTCATAATATATAACGTGATAATATATATTTGCAAATTGGTTTGTTCTGAATACATTTTAAAGTGAAATTCAATTGATTTTGAACATTCATTCAGTATAATTTATAATTTATAGATATGATGTTTTAATTAATTAATAATAACTTCATGAAAATAATTGATATAAGACCCCCCATCACATAGTTATTAAGAGTTTGACCATGCATTCAATCTAATTTATAAATATGATGTGTTATAGTAAATTAATAATAATTTATGAAATTAATTAATATAAGAAACATCCCATGACCTACTTAAAAAGAGTTTAACCAAGTTTATTATATTTTAAAATTAGAGCTAAGTGTTGAAATAACCTTATGTTTTGTTGAAAATGTCAATCTAATCCAGTAAATTCTGAAAGTGTAAATCTAACTTTAAATTTTGAACAAAAGTGTCGATCTATCTCTGGCAACTTGAAATTAGCCAAAATTCAGTGAACTAACCATTATACCTTGTAAAAAATTAAAATTTTGGAAAACATGAAAGGACTAACTTACTCTCAGTTTCTATTAACAAAAATGTTTATGTTTTCCCTTTTATTTCCTTTATTCCTTTAAACTCAGCGTTAAAGGGGAAGAGGTGAAACTGAAAAGGGTTTAAGGTTTGGATCTAGTGGCGCCCTCTTCTTCTTCTCCGCTGCGACCACGAACGCCATTTCGGTGGCGCCCTTCTTTTCTCCCAGTGGAAACGTAGTGATGGATTTGGTGATGGGGTTTAGTGACGTGGTGATGGATGATGGGGCAACGCAGCGGCACACTCTTCTTCTTCAACACTGGATCTGGATCAGGGCGGGTTAGGCGTAGTGGTGGGTGGTGGTAGGTGGTGAAGGAGAAGTAGGGGAGCAGCGGTGACAATATTGGCTGCGACGGAGCAGTCGTGGCGGAGCAGTGATGGTGAAGAAGCGACGATGGTGGAATATTAGCAATAGCGGTGGTGGCAGAGGCGGAGCAATGGTGGCGAAGCAGCGGTGAAACACATTATAATCAAACAATGGGCCATGTCAGCAAGGATAGAATGGTCATGACTTTTTTTAGTTTTAATCCTAGGGTAATTTTTTCCTTTTCAATTGGAGCAATACTTGCATTCGTTCCGTCAACTCCAGAATAGTGCAATATGGGTACATCGACAGTGACGGAACCAGAGCAAAAAATTGGAGGGCTTAGTTCAAAATTATTTTCAAAACACTTATTTTTTCCAATTCAGCCATCAAAGCATATTTTTCTTCGTTAGTTAGATTTCTTTAATTGAAGATTCGCTACTTAAAATTAAGAATTATTCATAGTCTATGTAATTATATATAAGAAAATATTTTTAAATGAAATCAAGAAACATAAACAACAACAAATATTGTTTTGAACATGTGAAAATATTGGTTTTGGCTTTGGTAATCAATAAGTATAGTACTCAAACAAAAACCAAAACCAATTGCCATAAATATTGATTAATGGTAGATAATATTTTTTCAAAATAAAAATAAGGGTGCCTTCGGTTTTATTTAGAAATACTATAGAGTATATATTTTCCATGAATAAGACACAAGAGTTGAGTGCAAAATTAATGTTATTGAATAAATTCTACACAAAAATTTCACATGTTCAAACCAAGATTTTTTGTTGCGTGTTTCTTGATTTCATTTAAAAATATTTTTATTATATGTAATTAAATAGATTATGTATAATTCTTAATTTTAAGTAGTGAATCTTCATTTATAAGAAATCTAACTAATGAAGAAAAATACGCTTCGATGGCTGAATTGAAAAAAAAATCAAGCGTTTTGAAAATAAATCCGAACTAAGTGTTTGATTTTGTTTCTTTTTTTTTTGTTTGAATCAAGTGTTTGGATTTTTTTTACTATACCCCCAAGTGCCCTCTGGTTCGGCCATAGATACTACTCTAGTACTTGCTTATTGAGTTGGGCCAAAAGTTAAGCCCAAGCAAATTTTGGTGGAAGAGTGATATGAGGTAGTAAAATATGATTGGCCATGACACGTCATAAATGGAAAAAATTGAGAAAAAAAATCAAAGAAAAGTGTTAAATTAGCAGCAGTGGATTGCGGAGGAAGGTTCACGGACATTCGCCGATGTTGAGAATGAATTGATCCATTAGTTCATTCAGGCATGCGCGTAATATTGCATTATTAATTTATAGGCGTTTAGACACTAATTAGGGGAAAAAGAATTATGTGCAAGAAACCCTTGGTGGATCATCTTCTCTAGTTCTCCAAGAAGGAAAGGCGAAGAACAAATGGAAGGGGTGGCGGAACTATGGATTCCGGTGGCGCCCTAAGGTTAATTCATGTGCTACCGGATTCTAGGGGTGGCGCCAGCATCCCCTCACCACCCCCACCCCTCCCCCCGTATATCGGCACAATTTATCAAAATCATAGGGTTAATTTTACACTTTCATATTTCACAAGGTTAGATGTGCACTTTCAGAAAATATTAGGGTTAGTATTGTATTTTTCCCTAAAATTTAAGTGTGGAATTTATTAGATACCCAATTTTTTCCACAAAATTGTTTTAAAATATTAGGGCAAGTCCAACATGTTACATTAGTTTTGCTTTGAAGCAGTGACACGTTCTCTGCAATAGAGATTTTGATTGATTTTAGAGATTTTATACACTATTGAAGTTTCAACAGATTCTCCATCTGGTTCTCTAAAATAGATATTTTGATGAAAGGAAAGGTTTGATTCTCTATAAAGGTAGAGAGAAAATAGTTTAGAGAATTGAATATTTAATGAAAGAGTAAAGTGCATTCATAAACACACACACCCCCCCTCCCCCCAGTTTCTTGTTTAGTGCAAATATACCCCTTAAATTTGAAAGTGCACACATATCCCTCAGTTTTTCAACGTAGATCTCCGAAAATAGGGGTATATCAAAAAAACTTGGGGGGTATATGTGCACTTTAAAAACACACAAGAGTATATATGCACTTTCGAAAAACTAGGGGGTATGTGTGCCCTAATCAAAGAACTCGGGAGCATGAATGCACTTTACTCTTAATGAAATCATTAATTTAACACCTAAACTTTAAGATTAATTTTTCATTTATACTAAAATAATTAATTCTAAACCATTGCAACAAAATTTATTTTTTGTTCAATAAACATATAAATTGAATCGTTGAAACATCCAGTTATTCTTTTTCTTTTAATTTTTAATTATTTATTTGAGTGATCAATTTTTTTATGGTACTTTAAACTTATGATTCTCAAATAATAATCAACATGAAATACGGCATAAATAAGATATTAATAAATTAGTTATTCTCTTCTTTATTCACTTCATGAAAAATAGTGAAATGTCAAAACGGATAGGTTTTGAAATTTAACTTCTTTAATTTTTTTTAAATCCAAAATTTTGTCTTACTTTGATATATCGTACTAAAAAAATTTCTTTAGACTAATATGATCAGTTAAATGAATTTAATAGTCATTATTTTAAAATTATTAAAATAAATAAGTAGTTATAAGATATTTCATTATCTTTTAAAATGAACAATAAAATAGATATTTTCTAACTTTTGTTTGATATTTTTATAGAATAAATAAAATTTAGGGTTTTTAAATTACAAAATAAATTATTATTGTGTAATAAATGTAAAATTTTGTAGTATAAAATAGGGTGGAGTTGGAACAAAAAAATATATAGAACACAAGATTTGAATTTTCATTTAAAAAAAATTATCAGAGAACCCTTTGGCGTGTTATTTCTTGTTTATCTCACTTTAATTTACTTTACTCAATTTAATAACAATTTACATTACTTAATTTTTAAAAATTACATTAATGCTATTGAGTTTATTTGTGACTTATGATTTTTATTTATATTAGATTTAATTTAATTTAGAACGTATCCTAAGTGCACTACTACAAATTATGACTTATGTAGAGTAACATCTAGGTGCTAATAATATTAGGTTGAACTATTACAGCACTTTAATAAGTATTACCTTAGGTGATATTTCATTAGATTTAATGCAACACTTTTCAAAATTTGGTAACACATGTTTTTCAAGATTTAGGTAACATTTTTTAAAAGTTTAAAGAACACTTTATAAATCATGGAAACATTTTGATAAGTGTTATAAAAAAAAAGTGTTACGATGACTCTTTTTTTTGTAATTGTAGCAGTATATACTACAGTCTAGATGTAAAACAAGCATCATTATGATATAACAACCCAAATTTTGATAATTAAAAATAATAATTATTCGATGACATATATCTTCGTGCTATCAAAGAATTAGAGTACGCACGGCACTGTTCTCTAAGCTTTATATGCATTTCAACTAGTTCAATTCAATTCATTTTAATTTATTTTAGAAGAAATTTAATTTGATGAATTTAATTTAATTGTATTATATTATTATTATTCAACACATTTATTTTCAATTCAAATCAGTCCATCAAAATAAATTCTAGAGAACAGTTCTAAATATCTTTAAAGTGGTAGTTGAAATGAATATATTTTAATGTGTCATGAAGGTGACGTTAACTAGAATAAGTTATATGTTCAAACACGACATTGACGATATGGACGGTGTTTGGTGGAGTTGTGCTTATAAGTAAAACCGACTTATTTAAAAGATATGGAGACTTGGTTCTACTTTTATTCCAAAAAATGGGTTCTGCTTATAAAATAGGAGTAAACATCTTTATAAGAGTTACCGAACACTAAAAATGTATTTAACTTATAAATAAACCACTTATAAACCCTACCAAACTCACCTTCGTGACCATAAAAAATTGTACTTCATCCGTTTCTTTAACAGTGGCACACTAGGTGTAGGTGTTTGGATTTAGGAGAAGAAAATGAGTGGATGAAATTGAATGTAAAATGTAAAAAGTAGAATGAGTGGATGAAATTGAAGGAATCTTACCAAAAATGGAAAGTGCGCCAATATAAAAGAAACAATCCAAAAAGAAAAGTGTGTCATTGTTAAAGAACGGGGAGAGTAGTATTCCCATCCGTTCATCAAATAGTGTTACTTTATTTTTTTTAGTACAATAATTTTACCTGATTATGTCATCATATCAGGTAAAATCATTCATCAAATCACCATCGTCGGTCGTCGAAAAACTTTTATTCACTTTCTCAAGTTCACACACTTCAATTTATATAACAAATTAAATCGAATAGTAAAATAATAGTGTTAGAACAATGGAGGTTTTACACATATAATCATGCATATTTTAGTTGGAGAAACTTTAAGGAAAGGCGGTCTTTCCATAAATGTTACTTTAAATGTTGTAATTTTTTATAAAATTTAAATATTGTATTTTAAAAGTTAAAACGAGTAAAAATGCGCATTTGAATGTGAAAATATAAAAAATATTTTCAAAATTTAGTATGTAATTTAACAAATGCAGCGTGTAACGTAAAAAATAAGTGACATGTCCATAAACTTATGCTCAGACCGCCTGTCGGGAGACTCACTCCTCTAGTTATATCACATTGCAAAACCTATCACAAAACTATGCCATCCATAACTTATTGAAATGAGCAACACAACACACATGCACACTAACTTTTGTTTGCATTATTGATAGATATTCACTAGGAAACATCACGTTCTGTTTTTCTTAGTTAATTATCCACCCATATTTATTAATTGCAACGGACAATGGTTGCAAAAAAAAGGTGGCCTGTTTTTGTATTCATCAAATACGCTCTCAATGCCAGGGACCTAGCTATGAACTTTGTACTCCAATGATTTAGCCATTTAGGTTATACAAATTCCATGGATATTTTCTTTTCTTTTATGGATCTTAAATTTAAAATATTGGTCAAGTCATTTAACAATGGCAAGGTCTTGAAAAAGATCGTCTTTCCATAGGCATGTGGAAAAACGGGGTTGAATTAGAATTATTATGTAACGTGTAGTATTTATAAGTTTATGATCCGATTAATGAAACCTAAATATTTTATCTTGATTTCTTCTAATTTACGATTTAAACTTTGATTTTTTTCATAACTTATGAAAAGACAGTCCTTAAAAATGACTCTTTAACAATATTCAAAATGATAACAAGACTTCTTTTTTTTGGTGGAGTTTAAGAAGACATGTTTATATGTGTTGAGAGGTCTCAAATTTGAGGTGCGTACGTGATTACAGAATTATATTTAGTACCTGTTAAATATAATCTCAAATTTTGGCTCTCGATGTGATTTTGTACAATTGAAACTGTTGATAGACAAATTTATGAGAAACTCCCGTATTAGACCAATTGACGGTTAGACTATAATAAAAGATCCCGTTTCAATAAATTTTAGGATCAAAACATAATTATTTATATATTACGATACATTTTTTTGAAAAAAAATTGAAGTTATAGGAATCATGTTGCAATAGATAAAAACAAACATCAAATCTCCTATTTTGTCAAATTAATTATAAAATGACCCGTCTAACTGTTAATCGATCTAAAACAAGAATTTGTGTAAAAAAAATTACTCCCGCTGTTTTTCTATTTATGGCACCACAGATTTAGGTGGCTGGATTTAGGTGAAGAAAATGAGTGGATGAAATTGAATGAAGAAAGTAAATAGTAGAATGAGTAGACGAAATTGAATGAATCTTGCCAAAAATGGAAAGAGCGTCAAATAAAAGAAAACATCTATTTATAGTAAGTGTGTCATATATAACAAAACAGATGGAGTACAATATACTGTTTTTTTTTTATTTTCGGTATGTTAAAGAAAATACGGAAAAGAGGGAAATTTAGTTCAATATTCGAATTTGAATACAGTATAATTTATATCAGTTTCTTGCTGTCGAAAAGATAGATCTTAAATAGCTCACACAAACAGCTCAACTGATACCTTTTTTCAGTAGTAATAAATTGAGGCTGAAAAATAAAGGAACAAAACCGACAAACAATTCAACTGATACTTTTAAAAGAAAAAAATAAATTAAGGTTGGAAAATAAGGGGGGAAACGGAATAGTAACTTTTTAGTTAGTATGGTGGAACACCGGTTACAATTTAAGTACACTTTAATTCAATTTATTTTAATAATATTTAAATTGATAACTTTAATTTAATTTTAAAAAAATTCCATTTTCATTTATAAATTTTTAGTTTAGTTTAGTTTATTGTATTTTGATTAATTTAAATTTAAATTAGTCGAAAAAATAACCTAAAAATACGAGTGCAAGTAACATAGATTAACATGGTAAGAGCAAGTCCAACAGCTTCACTAAAAATTTCTCTAAAATAAGGAATGGAAATTAATATTTCCTATATTTTTTTATTCAACTTCAACAGATTTTCTATTTTGCAGGTGATATTTATTACACTCTTGTTACCTTTTCATTTAGAATTAAGAGTTCACAGAGTCTGCAAAAAGCCGAGCTCCCGTGTCCGTGCAAAAAGACTCTGTGTTCGTGCTCGAAGGATCTCGACTGTGCAGTGGTTCTGCGTCTGTGCAGAGGCGCTGCTCGCCGGCTG
>JAULKK010016797.1:0-19887 GCA_032355705.1 Rubia peregrina
CGCAACGCATAAGGAAAAGATTCAATAAAACTAGACCATTTAGCATGACACTTATTCAACTTAATCTGACTCTTTAAGTATTTCAACCACTCATGATCACTATGAATAACAAATACCTTATGTAATAAATAATGTTTCCAAGTCTCTAATGAACACACAATTGCAAAGAATTCTTTATCATACACGGGATAATTTTGAGCATTACCCTTTAGTTTTTCACTAAAGTAATTTATAGGTTAATTCTCTTGCATTAAAACAGCACCAATACCAACACTGGAAGCATCACAATGAATATCAAAAGTACCATTAAAATCAGGTAAAGCAAGAACATGACCATTACATAATCAAACTTTCAATTCATTAAATACATTCTCTACCCCCAAAAAAATTCACACCCTTTTTAACTAGTTCATTTAGAGGTGCCGCAATATAAAAAAATTACTCACAAACCGTCAATAAAAAATAGTTAAACCATGAAAAGAACGCACCTGATTGACATTGGTGGGTCTTGGCCAGGTCTTAATGGCCTCAATTTTTGTTTTTTGACTTGTATGCCATCCTTAGAGACCACAAAAATGAGAAACACCACCTCGTAAGCACAAAGGGTTAACTTCTTGATGTTTGCATACAAACAGGACTCACGGAGTGCAACAAGAACCATTTTAACATGCTCAATATGATCATCAGTCTTTTTAGAATAAACCAATATATCATCAAAATAAACCACAAAAATTCAACCAGTAATCTTTCTCAAAACTTGATTCATCAATTTCATAAAAGTACTGGGTTTATTAGTTAATTCGAAAGGCATAAAAATCCATTCATATAACCCAAACTTAGTTTTAAATGCATTTTTCCATTCATCCCCTTTATTCATCTGAATCTGATGATAACCCTGCGTCAAATCAATCTTAGTACATATCACAGATCCATGCAAATCTTCAAGCATATTATCTAACCTAGGGATATGATGACAATATTTAATGGTTATCTTGTTAATAGAATGAAAATATATAAAATTCGCTAAGTTTTATCTTTCTTAGAAACCAAAATAACAGGCACAGCACAAGGACTTAAAGATTCATGCACATTAACTTTTTGAAATAATTCCGCGACTTTTCGTTGTAGTTCATTTGTCTCCTCAGGATTTCCTTTGTGAGCTGGTTGATTAGGTATAACGAAACTCAAAATCAAGTCAATCTAATGCTTAATGACTCGTAATGGTGGTAAACCATAGGGCAAGGTATCCAAAGGCATCCTCAAGTTCCTGCAACAACTCTGCAAACCTGTATATCCTCATTGGCGAAATAAATCTCTTTAAAATGTAAAATTAATACATGAGAATGATTCACGTCCCTACAAGACGCATAAAATGATTTTTTTGATATACATTGTCAATTCACATTTCATCAAATAAATTGATTGCAAATGACTAAGATGTGAAGATAAAAAAAATTGTGACTTTTCATAATCATTTAAAAATTACCTGGATCGGTTGCCTCAAAATTTTGGTCAAAATTTTTAGAGATTTTACCTCCTCTTTTGCTCTTTTGGCCGGTCACTTTCAAACCCTAGCTAGGGTTTTGGTCGGCCACTTCTAGCTCTGTCGCAAACTTTTCTTTGTCGATTTTCATGCGTCTCTGAGACTCAAGAACTTCCACTGGTGACAATGGAGTCAATGTATACCTGGTTCTATCCTCTAATTCAGCCATTTGAGATTAGAAAGCCTCAATGATACGAATTTACCTTGTGTGTCCGAACCCTGTTCACCTTGATCATTTACGATGATCTCTTTATCTACATGTTCTTCTCCACTATCATATAGAGGTGGCATATCAGCGTATTCATCCTCTTCGTCTCATTCCTCAATGGTTGTTAACACACAATCATGGGGACACTTACTACAAACATGTCCTCTCTCTTTACAATGAAAATAAGTAGGAGTGTTAACAGAAACTAAATTTGATGAGGAGACGGGGGACTTACTTAATTTCTTGAAGGTATTGATTTGACGTCTGGGGTTCCATCCTTCTATCAGTGGAATTTTAAGTCGGATTGGAGTATGTCTGGACCAACCCTAGGCCTCCCAGTGATGCCCCCTAACTTTTGTCAAGACTAGGGTTTCCGGAGTCAAACCCTTATTTTTGACTTGGAAAATCGCATGTCTTCCTCTTTGGCTGTAGAGTTCTCCCAAACAACATTGTTTTCACCAGTAAATTTCTCATTGATATGTGATGTTGAATCTTGACTGATGTTTGAGGGTTCTCACGCATGCCCTCATAGAATTAATTTTTATAAATGTGTCACCTTCTTTCATCCCGACTATTCTCATGGTAAACTCGAGATATTTCTAGTATTCATCAACTATACAATTTCCTTGCTTCATGTTGGCCAACTGATAATGTTGCTCAATCAGATAAGTAGGCGGAACATAATAATGGTGACGCTCAGACTTGAATATCTCCCATGTGGAGATAGGTCTCTTCCCGTCAAGTTGTCTCATTCATCTCAAATGTTTCCACCATTCAGCCACATAGTGAGTGAAGGAATAGTACCCCACCTTAAAATTTTCTTTCTCCTGGTATTTGAGATCAAACAGATTCTCAATCTATCCCTCCCAATCAAGATACTTCACCGGATTGTGTTTACCATTAAATCAAGGGATTAAATACTTCAGCCCTTTGATGTCTTAAGAAGAGTCTAAACTTAAGCCTGAAATTGAACTGGCCCTTATTCTCCATCGAGAATCATGATGCTTGTCATGGCGATGCCTTCTAGAAGATTCTCGGTGGGATCACCTTTCCAACTCATCTTTAGAATCATCATCAGAACTACCATAACCTTGGAATTTGCACACAAATCCCTGAGGATCACTCCTCATAGCTGTGGATTGAGGTGTAGGTAGTGCTACCGTGTCAATTTTCTCGCCAATCTCTGTACCTCACTCATAAGTGCATTCATTGTGGCAGCAAACCGATCTGGATCAGCAGGTTCATTTGGTTTGAATCGATTTCGCTCCTAACTATCCGGAGCTTCATCTATTGATTTTTCACCACATCTACTAGTGAAAGAATTTGTTAGTGGTAGATTGTTGGGATTGCCAACAAAAGGAGGGACGAATTGATTATAGTCTGTCATCTCCGCTAAACTGCTAAGAAAATTAAATGATTAGTATAAAAATAGCCCCACCCCATTGTTAAGTAAGGTCTAACCAATTTTATAACACTCACAAGGAAAAGGCTAATGTAAGGGAATCGATCAATTCACCGCAAATTCAAAGCAAAATAGGAGAAAAATATTGCAGAACTTATTTCAAAATTTAAAAATATATAAACTCAAAATTGGGCTCTACAATCTGGAATTCCAAATTCTACAAAGAATAAGGAATAAAATTCAATTTTAATGGAACAAATCGGAGCTATAATAAAGGATTTACGATCAAAACAAGAATGCTTTGTATGTGGGACAAATAAGTTTCAAAAAATTAAGCAACTTTTTCGAAATCAAAATGGATTAGAAAATCAAACCTAGATCCCTTGTAGTAAAGGATTTTATGGACTTACTTGCTGTACAAATCAAAAATTTCAGATCAAACCCCTCTCTCAATTGGCTTTTATTTCCTTTTCCTTTTCCTCTTCAGATTAGGATTTTGTTTTCTTTTTCTTTCTCATATCGGATTTCCTTTTTCTTCTTTCTTTTTCAGTCACAAATTCGAATTTTCAGACAAATATAACACTCAAAATTATAATCTTAATCCCCAAGTAATCCCAACCGTGTGCAACTTCCAAATTTTTGAAAATTGCAAAAAAGCCCCCAAACTTTTGAAAATTACAAAATAGCCTCAATTTCCAAACCCTGAATTCCGATTTCAAAACCCAAAAATCTGATGCCCTTTTTGTTTTTTAAAAAAAAATTGGAAGAAAAATTGCCTATGCAAAACTTGGAATAAGAAATATGTGACAACTTCCTCTTGATTCAAATGAACTTCGAGGCATTTAAGATCGTAAGGATCAAGACTATGACACTATATGTGAAAAATGACACAAGACCATTTTTTAGGGTATAAGGTGCAATCAAGAAGTCAAGAACAATTCAAGATCACATAATCAATGAACGATAAAGAAACAAATAGGATTATGAGCATTCAATGATTTTTCAGAAGAGTAGATGAAAAATATCACAAGCACATAAACTGTATAAGCTACCTAAAAACTACAAAACTGAACAAGAGGTGAAGGAAGCTAATACTTGTTAATGCTTAGACCCTTCAACATTCTCCTGACTCGATTGAAGAAGTTGAAAGTGGATAGTAATACCGAAGTATTCTAACACTCGAACCCTTCGAAATCCTTCGACTCTAGATTCAATCCTCCTGTTAATAAAGATCAAACAAATACAGTTAAAATGTGACATGAAATAGTTTATGAAAAAATCAAAAATAAATTAATGTAGAAACATGAAACCCCTTATGATTGTTGGCCACAAGGATCTTTCGCTTTGCTCTAATACCAACTAATATGAATCTTCTTGCGAAGACTATGGATTGCGTGATTTAGATCTTTGACTGAATGAAGAAATTTCACAAACCCCCTATTTGGCCAAATGAAATTCAACAGTCTAGCCGCCAGGGTAGTCTCAATCTCTACTTTCTCACTAACTAGCCTGTGGGATTAGTTCACAAGGTTATTGATACTTAATTAACCCGTAGGATTAAGCAACAATGAAAATAGATCGCAAGCACATAGAGTGATCTCAAAACTCTGAATACATGATTGATAAAAATGTGAGAATAAACTCGGCCATAACCTCTATTTATAGGGATATGTCTCGGCCAAAACCTAATTACAATTGGAAACTGAATCAACTTATAGCAGTTTTAAGAAGCTAAAATCACATCTAAATAAAACTCCTAAAATAAATGGTAATATGGTCAAATAGTTCTCCAAGCAACCTTGAATAATATTACCTTATCTAATCTTACCAAATCTAAGTCTATTCAGAATATAACTGAATATTTTTTAAACCCTGATAGACTGGTTAAAAAATAATGGACTAAATTTTAAAAATAGCCCTTCAAAAGCCCACATGGCCGAGCTATGGACTAAAATAAAATAATTTTACAATAGTTTACAAAGATCACACTAGTTAAAAACCCCATGGAAAAAGAGAGTATAGTGTTCTACACGACATCTTCAGTTAATCGACAAACTTGAATAATTAATCCAAGCCCCAGTCTATTTATTCTAGAGTTATTCATCATGGAATCAAAGCATTCAATTATGCATCTCTAAGATTCATTCTTGACCTTGTCATTGGTCCATCCATGTCACGTAGAGGATCCCGAACATAACTCATGAATGTTTGATCAAGTCATGAGATGTTTTCATTTATGGTGGTAGTCTCCTTGGAATCTCCATCACATATTTTTATGGTCATGGTCATTATGGTGAGTGAGAAAAACACGCCGTGGTCAACATACTAAAAGAGAAAACCATGTTCTATTTCCGTGCTTTCGAGTTTAATAAAAGGTTAGATAATTCCCAAGGATGTCACTTTGTAACTTGACCTACTAAATGGGGTCCGTGTATGGGATATATACATACATATATATATACATACACATATATATATATACATACATATATATATATATACATATATATATACATATATATATATATAACATAGGCCACCCATCCATGAAGATTTATGGCAGACGAGGGCTGATTTGTGTAGCTGCGTCCGGTAGAATGAATTGCTATTTATGCGGGTATGTGTAATGTTTGCTAAGTAGTTTTGTTTGTCACTTTGTGTAATGTTTTGTTCGTTAGTTTTGTCCGTCCATTAGGTAAACCCTATCATCAATTCAACGTGGAAATGCAACGATCAATAGTAAATTTGTTTACAAATTCTTAATACCCAGTAGTTGGTATGATTGACAAAATAGTTTGGTTGTAAAGGTAATACCAACCCCGTCACAGAATTTATTAAATCCCACTATTACAGCCATTCCATTTGGATTCAATTTCCAAGGGGAAAGTGTAAAGCTACTAAAAATCTGGATACGTACATTGGAATTGAGATTGACAAACACTTTAGGTGCAGCTCATACACTAATATAAACCCACCAGGAGGATAGAAAACATCCTTCCTATGAAGAGGAGATCTAAACTCCCTATTATACACGCACAAATAGACGTACCTTAACCTACTAAGGTGTGCGTCTGTTACCAAACTACTATAAGGGGTTAAAATTCTATCAGATGATGACACATTTTCCACCCCTTCGCTACAACACTCAAGAGAACTAACTTCCTCACTGTGAGAAACCTCATTATTCATGTGATCAATAGATTCCATGGGAAACCATCTAGCGGAGGGTATTGAAACCCAAGAATTCAGGGACACCTCAGGCATGAGGGGAGATTGGATAAAATGTAATAATGGTGGGTTCAATGGGGGAAAAAGTAGACGAGGACTTCAAGGTAAAAGAGAAAAATATAGAAGATAAGGGGTGATTCTTTTCATGTAATTTGTGGTTGTATTTCTCCAAGTAGACATGCTCCCATATAAGTTGATTATTTGTGTTCATTTTCTCCACCTCCTCCATGTTTTTATACATTTCCCATGGAATTCATGATGTACCCCATATCATCATTATCACCTGCATTGACTCAATTTCAATGTCTAGAAGGAGAAGGTTATGTTGCAAACATTGTTTTGGACATATAAAACAAGTTTGAATTTCTTCTTGCAAAGTGATCTTAGAGTTAGGTATACTCTTAGTAGCCAGTAATTTGTGATGTTTTTATTATTTCTAATGTCTATTTTGGAGGTTGGATTCCTAAGTATGGAGAAGAATGCATCTAAGTTTATCTTAAACCAGTATCAGGAGGTCTCTATTTATAAAATTTTATTCTATTTGGCTTTTTAATTTTATAATCTAGGCATCTAAAAAAAAGTTTTATAATCTGGGAAGAGTCCTATTGTAATAGGGCACAAGCAATAATTGTGTGTGAATTGTGGATTAATGGTGAAAATCTCCACCATTAACCTTCTCGGTTCACTTTTCATATGGGAAGAACTTGGTATTTTACTATCAAATAGAAAAGGTATATTTTTCCTTCCAAAATATCTAACATATCAAATAATTACATCCATTATGTTGTTTTTGCTTATTTATAAACATGCATGTGACCAAAACCGTGATAAATTGTAAAACATATGTGAGAAGTCTTGTTGTGACATTTCTGACATGATAAAATCCCTCTACAAAACTTATCTTCATATGCATATGTCTTATTTGGTTATCATGTTAAGGGACTACAATGGTTTATCTATTTCTGTAACTACTTCTTGTATGACCAACATGTTATCCAAGATTTCTATGCTTTTAATAAAAATATATTATTCCTCAATCATGCATTTATGCAGTAGATGCTGTAATGATCTTAGAGAAGATATTATTAATGAAATTTTATAGGCTTATTGGTTTTAATTCATATAAGTTTGTAGGGGTTTGGGTTTTTAGTAGTGTAACGTGCATTTATGCCCCCACTTCCTTTTTTTAATGCACATATACCCCCTCAGTTGTTTGAAAGTGAACATATACCCCAGATTGTTGTTTATTGCACATATACCCCTCCATTTTTCAAATGTTGATCTCTATTATAGAGGTATATGTGTACTTATGAAAAGTTGGGGGAACATGTGCACTAAACAGAGAATTAAGGGGCATAAATGCATTTTACTTTATTTTGTATCACTTGAGTGTCCTTGTAAAGACACAAAGGAAAAGTCATTTAGTCGTTAGAATTTAATTAATTAATGGAGATAAACTACATTTCTTTAAATTCCTTGGTCGAATCCATTTTAATTTTAATTTTAATTTTAATTTATTAATTAAAAATGAGGAATTTATATTGATGAATTTTAAACACGTAATAAATTATCTAGACAATTGGAGGGAAATTTCCCTCCAAAAGCAATTATATTTAGATAAAAAATTATTTAAAATTTCCCCATAAATTTAATATTATCTCTTAAATTGACAAATTATTTATGTTTAATTTTATATATATATATATATGCATGCGTTGAATGTGAATAATTCATACTCCTATCATATTTGTAAACCATTCAAGTTGAAAACACTTGTTGATTGTCATAAGGTAACCCGTAGATCTTTAATTCAAATTATAACGCTGAATTTTTTTTGATAGATCTCCTATGGAATGATTTTATGATTTCATAGCTTAATTAACTTGTATGTTGCTTCTCGGGTTTTTGATTCCTTTAAGTTAATTTGACTCGAAAGATTAATTGCCAATTCTTAATGGATTTTTGGCTCGAAACATTGTGTAGGTTTATCTCATATGGGAAGAGAAGGACCATGCTTCCATTGTGGGATTATATGTAAGTAATCTTCATCTTTTTTCATAATGCTCGATTTTATTTGTGTTTTTATCCATTTTTGTGCTTTTAAAAGGTTTTTTAGGGATTAATTAATTGTATCCATTTACCTTGTTTTGTGAGAAATTGAATTCCGCATTTGTTATGCGTGAATCAAAATATTTTGAAATGTTATTTTCTATGAAACATTTAATTTACATAAATTTTATGTTTCACTATGTAATAACTTTTTATTGTCAATCTACTATTCATAATTATGAAATTAATTTATTTTTCATATAAATAATTACTTTTCGCTTATTAATTTTTTATTCATGTATTGGCTATTAGTTGTTTGATTCAGATGGTCTTTAATTGGTTATGTTGGTCGTTGTTTAAATTAGTTGTAAATTTAATCTGTGTTAGGAAAATGATTGTTTGTTGTTCACATATTTAATAAAAATATAAAAGTTAACGGAAGATGTTGAAAAACTAATTTTAAATGGTACTCTCTTGTGTTTACTAGTTTGAGTAAAAAATAACTTTTTACCTAATGAAGAAGACAAATGACAAATACTATTTGTTGGCTTTTTGACCAAATGAAAAAGGGAAAACTTAGTTCAATGGGTTTTCTCATGGACTTTGTTGTTAATCAATGGCATTAAATGCATGGTAAATCACTTTTCATCCCCAATTTTCAAAATTTTCTTATATTCCTTTAATTCAGGCTTTTGCTTATATTCCTTATATTTCAAAATTTTCTTATATTTTCTTATATTTTCTTATATTTTCTTATATTTCAAAATTTTCTTATATTCCTTTAAAAAGCATATTCTGTGTATTTTTTAGGATCTTTTATAATTTCATTTTCGTGAAAATGATCTTAAATAAGTTTTTCAATAATTGATAATTTTGTTTTGTGGGTTTATAAATATTTTTTCACACTATGTTACTTAAGTTGTCAATTTCCTTTAGCGCAATCTTATTCAAAAAATTAAAATAAACGACATTATAGATATTCACTGATATTAATTAAATACGCTACTATAACAAAAATATTTTGATTCATGTGCAGACAACTCCATTTGGCAAAGTGGACCAAAAAATAACCTGTACTATGTAATGCATGTGGTGCATGGTGGAAAACAAAAAGAAATTTACGTAACTATGCTCCAAGACAAACACAATATAATACATGTGGGAAATCTCCTCCTACGTGGATATCTTCATCTTCACTTTATCTTGAAGAAGGTACATTTTAGTTTGTAAATATAAATATCTCATATTATTTGCAAATATAATGACTCATGCAAGAACTAATATTCCGTTTGTACATTTATTTAATTTTATTCACAAAATATTGGCCTACCCTTTGGTGCAGTTTCATTATAAAATCACATTTTATCAATATATAATTTTAGAATTGTAAATCTGAATCATCTAACTGAATTAAATATAACCATTTGAATCAATATATTTTCTAATTTCACTATTTAATGGATTTCCCTTCTTATCTTTATTTATATATATGTGTGTGTGTGTATAATCACGATAATATTTAAAATTTAATGGTACTCGTCTCTTTTCTATTAAGTTCAACTGGCCTTGATTTTTATGGATTGTAACAAAGGGAGAATATAAAGATTAAATTATTAAAAGGTAAATCTCATATGGCTGATGAAAAAGTAAAATAGGATTAGTGTTCTTATCATAAAAGTGGTAGAATGAGAATACATTGACTCTTGAGACATTGAAAGAAACATAAAATATCATATTGCTGACTTTTAATCAAAAGCTAAGAGTATTTTATAATAGTTTAGTATGAATCAATAGTTATTTATGGATGAATTGAATGTATTTTTTTATCACTTAATTCAGACAAACAAGATAAATAACATGTAAACAAGCTACTTCTATTTTTTAAATCCATATTTTATTCTTTTGATTTTGTCTTAAGTTCTGAGTAATGTCACAAGAAAACCACGATCAGCACGTTGGCGGGCTCTAGGATCCGATCCACCTACCGGAAGATTTGTCCAAGAACTTCTGGATATTTTGCTATAGGAACCCGAGCTCTCTTCAGAATTAAAACACCATGAGGAGAAAGGTGTTCTAATTTCTGAGCATGCTAACCATTACAAACATGAAGATGAGGTTGGTGCTGGATGTGTGCTGCTAAAAGCACAGGAACCCTGTCCCTAAATGTTTTGCTAAATTTGTATTCTCCTCCATTTGATGAATATGGATAAGTTTGTTTGATTGATAGACATTGCTAAAAAAAATGCATGTATGCATTTGAGATCTTCTTTATGGTTTCACTTCTTTATGATTGATTGTGTTTTACAACGGGAATAAGTAACTCATAACCTATCATTTGTAAAACAAAAATACTTGAATTTACTATTAGTTATAATTAAGGCTCCAAGTTGTGTGCATTGATAGTACTTCGAGTTGTCAGCCTTTATTGATAATATTTGTCCCATTGGTAATGTAATGGACTTCAAAAGTAAGTTTAATATCCAAGGATAGACTAAAATTTGTTAGGTATTTGTTGGGCACCTCAAACCACATAAAAGAGTCTTTACATAAAATTTGAATTTAAATATTAAAAATATTCATTTGTTATCTATTCTCACTCCCAAGAAAAGGGGTTTGTTAGGTCTGTCAATCCCCTATTTCTCCTATGGATAGAGCATAGATAGATTATAGGCTTGTGTGAGACATTCATGCTTGTACCATTGTCATTATTATAGTATAAAATTTTGGTTCACTAGTTATCGCGTCCATCCCACCGCCCAATTTCCCACCTTATTTTATTCTCGGTATGTATGTTCATATATATGATGGCTGAATACCCTTATTTGGTGCATCATCATCTTAAATATTCAAAAAGTTGTGTGTTTCTTTTTCTAGATGAGAATCACCTACGAATAATAAAATTGTAACTCTTTTCCACCTTTAAAATTGGCTTCATTGCTTCCTATTCAGATTTAAGTTTCTAGTTGAGTCTCTAACTGCAAAACCATGACCCGCCTTGGTATGAGACTTGAATATGCACCAAGAACTATGTCATGATCTTAAATTTATTTCAGACAGTCACACTATCGTAGCCAATGACTTTAATGTAATTGGGAAGCTTAGTGAATACAAGATTGAATCTAACTCGGAGGTTGGAATAATGATTAATTTCAAATCCTTTATCAAACCCCGCACAATGTTCTTGAGTTGCTTGTTGTAGGAAATACTTTTACTTGGAAATGAGAGGAAACAAGTAAGAATGTAAGAAAAAATTAGATACAAAGAATCCTAATAAATTTTGAACTTCTACACCTACTATAACTGATGAGGTGCTAAAGAGGTAGTCGATATTTAGACCATATCCTTTTGCCACTTTAATTAGAGAATAGATATATTTAGATATGAGGACATGTGACTTCTTATAAAACACTTCTTGTCTCTAGTGGCTGAAAAGTAGTGATATGCCTATAGAACAATCAGGCATGTCAAGATTTTCCTTCATTTTAAAATACAAATTACTTTCGAAATTATTGGAGTAAAAAAAATGGGAATGTTCACCTATTTCTTGGTTAACTGAAACCACATTTGGTAAATGTGAGGCTAAATTTTATTAACCTGGCTTAGATTCAGACCCGATTAATGTGAATTAGATAGAAAAGAAATTGTAGGGTTTTTTGAAGAGAAAATGTGAGATGACTAAAGCACACAAATCATAAATCCAAAAAAATCCTGTAGCTAAAAATGTATAAATTTGACAACAAAAATATTAAATAAAGCCAAGGAGTTTGGTTGATTGATACATGATTAATTAAGGACATGGTTGTAAATTTTATCAGTCTTTACTTAGTGAGCATGTGGTTAATAATACAATGATTAGTATGAACTACTCCTTTTAAAATATTAATTCCTCAAATTATTACACTTATAGTTTAAACCTTTCAAAACTTCCAAATATATAGGAAAGATCAAAAATGTTGTTTTCTCCTGAGGAGAACATAGTTCCCCATATTTTCTTGGTAGGTTTTTCAGAACCTCGTGGGAAATCATTTCACAAAACCTTCTCGTTGTTGTTACAGAGTTCATGATCAAAAGTATCAAGCACCCAAATCACACTGATCCCCAAGAAATAATAACCCTCAATCATTTCTCTATATATATATAATCAACCTTTTAATTAACATGCAAATAATTATTTTTACAAATTATAAGAAATAGGTTAAAATCATTAATGTCGGGAAACATCAGTTTAGAAAAATTATGTTTCTTTCATCGATATAAATGGTAGATAATATATTTCTAATACAAGAAGTATTATGATTTTCGGTCAAACACTTAACTGAGTACTTTTGAAATTTGAATTTCACAGCAGTTTTGTTTAGATAATCATGAAGAACATATCAAATGCCTATTTTTCTATCGTTATCAATGGTTCACCAAATGGTTTCTTCATGGCAACAAGAGAACTAAAACTCGGCAATGCCTTGTCCCCATCTTCCTCTTTAACCTAGTAGGAGAGATGTTATCATGGACACTTAACAAACACTTTTTGGAAAAGCAATTTGACACATTTCAGGTAATGAGAACTACTCCTCACCCAGTTATCATCTTGACACGATACACTGGCATTTCTTAGTCTCAAGGGAACCAAAAAAACACATAAATATATTATGTTATTCTTGTCATATTTTGATTAAGTTGTCGGACTACATACAAATATGCATAAATCCTCTTTTTACCTTGGGAAAAAAATCATATCTAGCCTAGTAAATGTCATCAAACCAACTACGAGAATATCCCAGTGTACATTTTTCATTACTTTGTAGGATCTTGAAAATAACAGGGGGTAAAGAAATTGGCACTTTCATCATTTAAATAGAAAATAATTTGATATAAATTATGGAATTTGGAACAGTCTCATTCCTAACATTTTAGGGGCCTTATGCCAAGTGTGGGAAAATGGGCCTTTATATTCTTAGCATTTCTATGATTTAAATAATTTTTAATATAGAAAAAATAAGACCCTCACATTTAGATTTGCTGATGGTTAGACTAACCATAGCGAACCTCGTTCATATAAATTTTAAGGGAGAATTATAATTATTTAAATGTTAGAGTATATTTTAAAAGGATGTTAAATTTATGGGAATCTCGTTGCAATAATTGGGAAAACATCAAATCACCTCATTAGTTATATTATTTATAAATTGACCCGTCTAATGGTTTGGCGGTCTAAAAAACCTTGTAAAACCATATTTATTCATCATCATTTGCCTTTGATATGGTTGATTCCTTCTGAATAGTGGTATTGATCAGGAATGAATGTGTGCAAGCTCTCCGCCCCAATGATTCATGCAAGAATGTTCCCAATTGATTCAAAGAGAGAGGTTATGATGCTTGAGTTTTTACTTTGTTTCATGATATGGTTATCTCTATTTTAGTGAGTGACTTGTCTCTCCAATCCTTCAGATATTTATAGACTTCCTTGGTGGGTTAGCCATGTGTCGTAGGTGGTGTACACCCCTCTTATCATGGTGTTCGTGGTCCATGTTACTCATATTGTGATGGTCATGGGTATTATAGTGAGTGAGCAAAACACGCCATGCTCATCATGATAACAGAGCAAACATGTTCTTTTCACATGTTTTCGAGTTTGATTAAAAGTTAGATAATCCCCCCTGGGATGTCACTTTGTATCTTGACCTACTAGATGGGCTATATAAATAACATAAGCCACCCATCCATGAAGCTTTATGGAAGAAAAGGGCAGAGTTTGTGTAAATACGTCCAGTAGAATAAATTGCTATTTATGCGGGTATTTGTACTTTTTGCTGAATAGTTTTGTTCATCACTTTGTGTAATGTTTTGTTCGATAGTTTTGTTTGTCATGTAGGGAAACCCTGTCATAAAAATGCAACGATTAATAGTAAATTTGTTTATAAATTTCTTAAAACCCTGAAGTTGGTATGATTGACGAAATAATTTGGTTGTAAAGGTAATACCAGCCCGTCAAAGAATTTATTAAATCCCACTATCACAGCCATTCCTTTAGGATTCAATTTCCAAGGGGAAATAGTAAAGCTACTCAAAATCTGGATACGTACATTGGAATTGGGATTGACAAACACTTTAGGTGCTACTCATACACTAATATAAACCCACCAAGAGAATAACGAACATCCTTCCTATGAAGAGGAGATCTAACCTCCTTATTATACAAGCACAAATAGACGTACCTCAACCTACTAAGGTGTTCATCGGTTACCAAACTACTAGAAGGGGTTAACATTCTATCAGATGATGACACATTTTCTACCCCTTCTCTACATAACTCAGGCTAACTAACTTTCTCACTGTCAGATACCTCATTATTCATGCGATCAATATATTCCATGGGAAACTTACTAGATAAGGGTATTGAAACCCTAGAATTTAGGTACACCTCAGACACAGGGGAAGGTTGGATAAAATTTATAAAGTATAGTGGGTTAAATAAGGAAAATGTAGATGAGGACTTCAATGTCAAGGAGAAAAACATAGAAGAGAAGGGACAATGCTTTTCATGTAATGTGCGGTTGTATTGCTCCTAGCAGACATGCTCCCATATAAGTTGATTATTTGTGTTCAATTTCTCCACCTTCTTCATGTTTTTATACATTTCACATGGAATTCATGTTGAACCCCTTATCCTCTATACCACCTACGTGGGCTCAATTTTAATGGGTAGAAGGAGTGGGTTATGTTGCAAACAAAGTTTTGGACATATAAAGCAAGTTTGAGTTTCTTCTTGCAAAGCAATCTTAGAGTTAGGTATACTCTTAGTAGCTAATAAGTTTTGATGTCTTTATTATCTCTAATATCTAGGTTGGATTCCTAAGTAGAGAAGGATGCATCTAAGTTTATCTTAAACCAGTATCAGGAGGTCTCTAGTTATAAAATTATATTCTATTTGACTTTTTAGTTTTATAATTTGGGAAGAGTCCTATTGTAATAGGTCAAAAGCAATAATTGTGTGTGAATTGTGGATTAATGATGAGAATCTCCACCATTAACCTCCTCGGTTCACTTTTCATGTGGGACGAAGTTGGTATTTTACTATCAAATAGAAAAGGTATATTTTTCCTTCCAAAATATCTAACATATCAAAGAATAACATCCATTATATTTTTTCTTCTTATTGATAAACATGCATGTGACCAAAGCCATGATAAATTTTAAAAGATAAGTGAGAAGTCTTTCTGTGGCATTTCTAACATGATAAAATCCCTCTACAAAACTTATTCGCATATGCACATGTTTAATTTGGCTATCATGTTAAGGGACTATCATGGTTTATCTATTACTCTAACTACTTCTTGTATAACCAATATGTTATCCTAGATTTCTATGGTTTTAATAAAACTATATTATTCCTCAATCATGCATTTATGCAGTAGATGCTGTAATCTATAACACAATATCATAGAAAATATATTATTAATGTTTTTTTTTGCTTATTGGTCTGATTCAAATAAGTTTGTAGGGGTTTTGGTTTGTAGAATTAGTGTGATTAATGAACTAGAAAATGATTTAGGAATGGTTACTCCACACACAATTTAGTAAAATGTTATATTCGATAAATAGACTTCTGGTCCTTGTCTGTCTTACTCATTCTTATATACCACATATCGTTTTTAATTACACATATACCCCTCAGTTTTTCATTAATTATTGGAGAAAAACTACATATCTTCAACTTCCTTGGTCAAATCCATTTTGATTTAAAATTTAATATAATAATTTAAAATGAGGAATTTATATTGATGTATGTTTAAACACGTATTAAATTATCCATACAATTGGAGGGTGACTATAATCTGTGTTAGGAAAATGATTATTGGTCGTTCCCATATTTAATAAAAATATAAATGTTATTGGAAGATGTTCAAAAAGTAATTTTAAATGGTACTTTCTTATGTTTACTAGTTTTAGGAAAAAATAAAAAATTTACCTAATGAAGAAGCTAAATGACAAATACTATTTGTTGGCTTTTTTGACCAAATGAAAAGGGGAAAATCTTAGTTCAATGGTTTTTTTCTCACGCACTTTGATGTTAATCAATGTCCTTAGATGCATGGTGAATAAGTGTGAATCCCAAGTTTTAAAAAAATTCTTATATTCCTTTAATTCAGGCTTTTGCCTTAGGTATAGTTCTGCCAAAATTTAAGAAATGATTTTCTGTGTGATTTTTAGGATCTTTTATAATTTCAATTTTGTGAAAATTATCATAAATAAATTTTTCAATAATTGATTATTTAGTTATTGTGGGTTTATAAATCTTTTTTCAAGCTTTGTTACTTAATGTGTAAATTTTATTTAGCGTAATATTATCCAAAAAATTTAAAATAAAAGACATTAAAGATATGTATTAATATCGATTAATTATTTACTATAACAAAAATTCTCTGGATCATATGCAGACAGCTGCATTTGGCGAAATGGTCCAAAACATAAACCTGTACTATGTAATGCAATGTGGTGCAAGGTGGAAAACAAAAAGAAGTTTACGTAACTATGCTCCAAAACAAACACAATATAATACATGTAGACAATATCCTTTTACATCGAGATCTTCATCTTCTTCATCTTCACTTTATCTTGAAGAAGGTACATTTTATTTGTAAATATAAAAATCTCATAATTTTTGCAAAAATAATTACTCCTGTCTGAACTAATACATATAATATGTGTGAATTTATTTAATTTTATTCACGGAATGTTGGCCTACTCTTTGGCGCAGTTTCATTATAAAATCACATTTTATCAATACATAATTTTAGAACTGTAAATCTGAACTATCTAACTGAATTAAATATAACCATTTGATTCAAAATGTTTTCTTATTTCACTATTTAGTGGATTTCCCTTCTTATCTTTATATATATATAATCATGATAATGTTAGAGATTTGAAGGTACTCGTCTCTTTTCTATTAATTTCAAATGGCCTTGATTTTTATGGATTGTAATAAAGGGATAATATAAAGATTAATTTATTAAAATGCAAATCTTATATGGTTGATGAAAAACTACAATAGGCTTAGTGTCTTGTCATAAAGTGGTAGAATGAGAATACATTGACTCTTGAGACATTGAAAGAAACATAAAATTTCATAATGCTGACTTTTAATTGAATGCTAAGAGTATTTTATAATAGTTTAGTACGAATCAATAGTTATTTATGGATGAATTGAATATATTTGTTTATCACTTAATTGACGCAGACAAGATTAATCACATGTGAACAACCTACTTCTCTTTTTTAAATCCTAATTTTATTCTTTTGATTTTGTCTTAAGTTCTGAGTAATGTCATAAGGAAAATACGATCAGCACGTAGGCGAGCTCTAGTATTCGATCCATCTACTAGGTGATTTTTACAATAACTTCTAGATATTTTGCTATAGGAACCCGAGCACTCTTAAGAATTACAACACCATGAGGAGGAAGGTGTTCTAATTTCTGAGCATTCCAACCATTATGTACATGAAGATGAGGTTGGTGTTGGATATGTGCTGCTAAAACCACATGAACCATCTCCATAAATGTTATGCTAATTTTTTATTCTCTTTCATTTGATAAATATAGATAAGTTTGTTAATTGATTGACATTGTTAAAAAAAACATGTATGCTTTTGGAATTTTCTTTATGGTTTCACTTCTTTATGACTAATAGTCTATTACTATGGGAATAAGTAACTCATAATCTATCACTTGTAAAAGAGTATTATTTAAATTCACTAGTAGTTATAATTAAGACTCCATGTTCTGTGCATTGATAGTATTTCGAGTTCTCGGCCTTTATTGATAATATTAGTCTTCTTAATATGATGGACTTCAAAAGTAAGTTTAATATTCAAGGATGGAATACAATTTGTTAGGTATTTATTGGGCACCTCAAACCTGATAAATTAGTCTTTACAGAATATTTGAGTTTAAATATTACAAATATTCATTTTTTATCTACCCTCACTCCCAAGCAACGGGGGTTTGTTAGTTCTGTCAATCCCCTATTTCTCGTATGGATAGAGCATAAATAGCTTTGAGGCTTGTGTAAGACATTCATGCTTGTAGCATTGTCATTATTATAGTATAAAATTTTGGTTCACTAGTTATCGTGTCCATTCCACTGCCTAATTTACCACCTTGTTGGATTCTCAGTATGTATGTTGATATGTGTGTGTGTGTGTGATGACTAAATACCTTATTTGGTGCATCATCATCTTAAATCTTCAAAGAGTATTGTGTTTCTTTTGATAAATGAGAATCAACTACGAATGATAAAATTGTAAATATTTTCCACCTTTAAAATTGGTTTCATTACTTCCTATGCAAATTTAAGTGTCTAGATGAGTCTCTAACTACAAAATCACGACCTGCCTTTGTATGAGAAGTGAATATGCACCATCTTTTCTAGCAAAAACTATATCATGATGTTAACTTTATTTCAGACAACCCAACTATGGTAGCCAGTGGCTTTAATGTAAATGTGAAGAATATTTATGGGGTAATAATGTTGTGTTTGTATTCATGATCAAAGGTACATTATATACTAGTACAGATGACCTAAATCAAACTAGAATAGGAATTCTAATCTAATTACAAGTACAAGTAATATTACAATAATATTCATATTCTAATTAATATTCATATTCCTTAATACTTCTCCTCAAGTTGGAGCATGCGGATCAGTAATGCCCAACTTGCCAAGCAAAGAATGAAACTGATTTCTTCCAAGAGCCTTCGTAAACAAGTCCCCAGGTTGATCGGTCATGTGAATATGATGAGTAGCAATAGTACCAGATTGTACAAGATCACGGACAAAATGACAATCAACCTCAATATGTTTCATGCGTTCATGAAATACCGGATTAGCTGCAATATGGAGAGCAGATTGACTGTCACAAAATGAATGTATAGGAGCGTACTGCTTAACACCCAAGTCCTTAAGAAAAAACTTAAGCCACAACAATCCACAACATGCAACCGCTATAGCACGATACTCTGCTTCCGCAGAAGAAAGAGAAATTGTAGGTTGTTTCTTGGTCTTCCATGAAACCGGAGAATCACCAATAGTCACAAAGTAACCAGATAAAGATCGCTGAGTAATTAGACAAGCAGCCCTATCAGAATCACAATAAGCAGTTAGCTGTAATGAACTCCGGGAAGAGAGAAATAAACCTTGACCAGGATGGCTCTTCAAATAATGAAGAACACGCAGGGCAGCTTGCCAATGAGGAACACATGGAGACTTCATAAGCTATGCAAGTGTATGAACAGAGTAGCTTAACTTAGGGCGTGTAAAACTAAGGTAAATGAGGCATCTCACCAATCGTCGGTACTGCTCAGGGTCATCGTAAAGAGGTCATTCAACCTTTGCAAGATTATATTGTTATTCCATGGGAAAGTCAGTCGGTTTAGAAGCTGACATACCCGTGTCAAAT
>JAULKK010016798.1:0-10030 GCA_032355705.1 Rubia peregrina
CGGAGAAGAGGCAGAACTGAGGTTCTGCCCATTTTCTGCCTTTATATACGCGCTTCGTGTCAAATGCGATAAAGTGTCAAATGCGATAAAGTTGCTTTCAACTCCGATAATGAGAATTTGAGGTAAAACATAGTCTTCAAGGCTCCAAAGTATACCAAAATGAATAAAAAAAAGAACTCAAAATATCCACATAGAATGGACACATCAATGCATTGGAGCTCAAAATGAGTTTGTACATTATTCGAATTCGAACTCGAATTCAATTTATATTGTTCGTTAACATTGTTAAACTTATCGAGCAACGTAGATTATTAAGACTTACTCATATAGGCTTAATATATAAGACTTAGTTTACAACACAAAACAACCTTCAAAATATTAAGTTTAACCCTCTACATGACAAGGACACTACCCATACCTCGACAGCAACGGTTAAACCCCTAAAGCTAGCAATAAGCGCACAAGTTGGAAAAAACCCACTCATATAATATTACCAAAGCCCCTATGATGATTTAGCATATCTCACTAATAGTAGCAAAGGATTCACAGTTACCTGCCGGCTTTTGAGATTATACTCCATATGATTATAACAATTTCCACCATAGTATCAATCACCTTAAGCAGCAAGATCAATGAAAACTTGCCTCGTAGGACCACGAGGTGTAATCTGTCATCCTCACTTCTACGGAAAAACCCCATAAAATATTAAGGTTTTAGCATATTTAGCCTAGGTCACACGTATGCACAAGAACCCAGAATAACAAACACCAACTATATATATAATATTATTTAACATCTTAATAAAAGATCAAGAGAATTAAGCATTAAAATCCTTTAAAACACAAAAGTACAAGGGCCATAAGTTACATCCCTAACAGTAGATGCCATACTTCCTCCTACAAATTAAATCACAAAATTCAGAGGCTAGGTTGCCCTTAAAACACCCCTAGAACCAATCAATCCTCCAATACACAAATTATCATTTTCATTGGGCCTACTCCATTCCAAAGTCTTTAGTTCCTGAAGAAGAGCCAAGATCAGAGCATCTTTCTCCTCGCAAAGAGTGCTTAACTCCTTCAACTCCATTTACAGTCTAGCCACCTTAGGAGGAACATCACTGAACCCTTCATCACCATTAGATTTTCATTTAGAACAATCTCCCACATTATGATTGCCTGAAGAACACATGCCTTGATTAGGAGGCAGGTCTCCCCCGAAGCTAAAAACGCAATATGTGCAAAAGAACAAAATATTGAGAGGTCAATTTTATTTTCCTATAAAAATTTAAATGGCATACCTTTTTGGCCGGTCCACTTTCCAACCACCATTTTATGGTCACAGATTTTTGCAAAATGACCCAGCGAGCCTCCCCACTTTATCTCTCAATCCAGATGTACATTGTCATTCCAACCATGAGAACCAATAAACACATAATTGTCCTCCCATCTCCCAAACTCATTAAGAAAACCCTGTAAAATATATATGGTTCACCCCATGAGCTAAAGTCAACCAGGGTTCAGTTGAGCTAACTTGGTGTAAATGATAGTAAGCAGAAAATAGCCCTAAGCTAAAATCAACCCCAATATCATGACATACACGCTCAAAACTAACTAGTATTGTCACCTTTGTGGGTGCAACTGGGCAAGAGCAATGTCATAAGCCCCTAAAACATAAAAGTAATAGTCTAAGACAGGAAGGGACGGACCATATTGCAGTTGATATTTATACATGATAAACATTCCGGTTGGTGGCCTCATTACATTGTCATCAACTCCAGGAATTACCATCTCATAACTAGATAAACAAGGATGATATTTGGTTAAGATAGTCACGTCAATCTGAGTCAAAACGCTTTTATAACCTGCCATTTTAATACTCTAAGAACTATTTTTATTTCATTTTGAAGTAATCTAATCAGCCTGTTTCAGGAGAACACACTCATATTGCGGAGGGTAAGACTTCACTATTCCATTTTATATTAACCCTACATATTCTGGGGCCACTAATAATCATTACATATTCCCGTTTATCATCACCTAAGAAGTCAATACTTGCCATGCTGTCAATTGTTTCTTTCCAGATACTCAGAGCATATTTAACGTTCACTTCGTGATGATCAAATTTCCCTTATTCCAATACAAAATATGACACCTCAGCACGTGATGATTCCTCAATTATGGAGGGCTTATGCCCCTAATCATGCTAATTCTAAAACAAAGATAATAAATTGATCCCAACGAACCGGATAAATGGACAACTCGCCTAGAGAAGGAAGAACCTCGCTATGTCTCCCTTAGCTACACAGAGTCCAAAACCAATTCAATACATCGCATACAGCGAGCCAGATAAGCGAACTTAAAAAGGAAAAAGGATGTCACCCACGAAATCACCACTAAGGAACAATATGGACCATGATTAACAAATATCACAGTGATTATCAGTTATAAATAGAGAATCTGAACAACTGGACATGTAATGACATTTTCCCATATACTATTCATACATTAATCATACATTGACTTAAGCATCGGAGGTGGATCCTAGGAAAGAACCTAATTGCAATTTTAAAAATTAGGGAAAGAAATAAATTGGTTCACAGATCGGGTCAAAAGGAAAATGGATTGGGTTATAAGAAAAGCCTTTCAACAAACCCATCTTCTTTGCCTTCTTCATCTTCTTTATCTGACCTTCTGTGATTCACCAATTTCTTCACCAAGCCTTCAAAACATCCTCATTTGTCGGCAACATTATGTTCGTCCTCTCCACCGAGTATTTATCATCCCTATCGCCATTTTTTTTTGCTCGCTGGAAAATGAAGTAGTTGCTAGAGGTCATCATCAAGAGGGTTTCCAAGGCAGAAAAAGATGTGGATAATTCGGTACTGAAAAAGAACAAAGATTGGGCATGGAGATTTAAGTTCATGGAACTGTTGTAAAAAAAATTAACTTTCCTGTGTTGAAAGAAGCAAAGTTAAATTTCAGATATTTGTAACTACATATGTGGAATTTAGAAGTTATGATATGCATTGTAACAGTGGCAATTACTCTCTTTATGCTGCGGGATTGGAAATGAATGAAACATCTGAAGCGGTGAATATGTAAATTCAACTATCATGAACATGTAAAAGACATGTGGTGAACACCACCGAAATGAACTAAATACTACTAAAAATTTCATATATATCTTTCATTTGTTACCTTACAATTCATATTTTTTGTATTAAAACATGCATTTGTTTAAAAACAATGAATATGACTTATAAAACTTTGCCACAGCGTAGTAAATTAGTTTATGAACCATTTATGTTTTACTAAAACATGCATAGGTTACCTTACAACAAGCATTACTTATAGTACACAGAACTAATATTGAATGCCTGACCACTTCACAGACAAATGTCATTTATTAGCCGCTAAATCAAATTATTGTGAGTCAGATTAAACCTATGTTGAAGATTCAAGTCCTTTTTAAAAATGAAAAATCCAAACCAAAGAAAAAATACTACAAACTTTGGCACAAAAATAATAGGAGTAAAAGTTGTATAACTGGGTAACATAAATAAGATACTTTATAAGCTAACTTACATATAGAATTTCCTAACTTATATCTTGAATTTATCTAACATAATTACATTGACAAAAAATAGTCAACACCACATCCTACTTAAGAAACTCTATTACTTACCTTAAAACTAGTTTTTCTTAACCTATAAGTTGCATTTGTTTAAAAATAATTTCACTTACATGAAATACTCAACTACACATCATACATTAGATTACAGTATTTCTTGGCATAAAACTATAATTTCTTTGACAAAATCATGCATTTGCTTCTTATAAATTCATTACTTTATGCCATACGAACAAGTAACATAATTTAAAAAGAAATATTAATTGCAGTAATGGAACTTTTTAACTCACACTGCAGGTTTTAAAATTAAATCATGCATTTATTTCACAGGACACTCCAACCAAAACAAATTATGAGAAAATCTTTCCTCCATAAATCATGCAATCACAGTAAAATAGAATTCAAACATATTCAATCATGCACCAACCAGTCACAAAATAATCTGATTACAAAAAAAACAACCAAAACATTATCAGCACCATCATACAAATTTTCCAACATAAAAAATACCCATCATCGTATTCCTATATTTCAAGATAAAACGAAGGAATAGAGTAATGAGTTTTCTTCTTAAACTCAACAACCACCAATATTCCAAAGATTTTCCTCTTTGGATATTCTGAACTGTTCATGAACATCACAACAAAAAATGATTAAAACATTTGTATCCCCTGCGTAAATGAGTAACTGCGCAGCAACTCTTATCAACCAACTCATACGTCCTTAGATCATCTATCACGTCAATAGTTTTAGTCGTGTCTCATAATATTTATTGGTATTTTACCAAACAATAGGACTTGCATTTACTCTCTCTAAATTATTCACCAAATTTCAAATGAAGTCTTTTATGTCGTGTTTGAACAAAAGACAAGCCTTATGCACAATCTAAAACAAATTCAAAAAATCAATTACCAAACACAATCAAATAGTCAACCAAAAAATAAAACACTCACACACAATATCAGTAACTACAGCTTAATGAATGCTAACCTATGCCCAATTTAAATTTTAAAAAATGCATATAAGAAGTTATCATAAACTTACACCCTCGACAGCTCTATCTACAAGAAAAAAGGCCTTTAGTGAGACTGATTCTGGTCACTAAATGTCAGAAATTCCTCACTAATGACTTTAGGTGACCAAAATCGGGTTGTCACCGATTGGTCACATTATCTTCCTCACAAAAAGTCCAAGTGCTGACTTTTTCCAGTTGGTCACGACGACTGATTTTAATGACCAAGCATTTTTAGTCATAAATATTAGTGACGAAATGTATTCATCAACAAAATAGTCACCAAAAAGGCTGAAACAGTCACTAATTTGTTGTGTTGATGACCAAAATCATTTCGTCTGCGACAAATGATTTAGTCACTAAGATATTAATGACCAGTAACTTTTAGTCACCAAAACATTTGATGACCCATAATTTGTAATCACTAGAAAAATAATTACCAAAAAATTCTAGTCACTGAAGAATTGATGACGAATAATGTTTAGTCACTAAAATTTGATGACCAGTAGTATTAGTCACTAAATGGGTCACTAAAGTTAAATTCTGTCAAATCCCTTTAAAGTATTTAGTGACAAAAAATGTTACCAATTCTTTTAAGAAAAAAAGGTCACTAGTCGTAACAACCAGTGACCAAATTTTAAGTTTGAGATTTGGTCATAACATTTAGATAATGATGATCATATTGGGAATCAATTTTTTTTATTCAATAATAACAATTAAACAAAATATAGATAAAGAAAGTCCTTCTCAACATAAATGGCACACCAATATTTTTAGTTAAAATCACAATATTTGATTAAATGTAATACTAAATAGGTGTCTCTAACCCGCACACTACGCAAGCTGATGAGTTTGGGTAAAAAAGTCGAATATCTAAAATTGATTATGAGCTTTCTCCTGCTTTGTTTTTTTTCTCCATGTCTTCTAAGCTGACCTCTTCGTTCAATCTTTCATGAGTAGGTACCAAGCCCTCATGAGTAGCCTTACAACGACTTGCATCAACATGATCACAAACTGTACACATCGCAATTTGTGGATACCAAGCCCTGAGATTCATATTCTACCGAGAATGAGTTATTAAAAGTCAAGACTCATAATCGTTACTTTTCAGGAGAAAAAAAGAAGAGAATGTCCATATCACAGCATATTCCAAATGCACATAGGATCTAAGGCCATAAGTTTCAGAGAATGTCCAAGAAAGCAAAAAACATAGATGATGCACATTCCTGCAAACAAGATAACTACGTTAAATTATTGCTTATGATTCTCAAACAGACATGGCGACTAATAAATTTCTCTCCTACAACAAGATGATGCTGGCAAGGGAATTTGTCTGCTATTGTGTTTCCACAAGACAATTCTAGTTTTTAAAATGGAAAAAAAAAAAGTGTACACATAAAAGTGTACACAGAAAGGGGACAAAATGTGTACACAGAACCTATAGTAATATAGAAACTTAAAAGTTGTACATCAATTTATTAAACAATGTAATAAACATGAAAAAGTAAAAGTAACAATAAGCTATATGCAGTAATATGAATTGCCCTTTTTTTTTGAGGACTCTAAGAAAGATCACTTAAAGAAGGGCAATATTCTGTGTGGGAAAAAATTAAGTGCACAAACAATATGCTTACACAAGACAACTCAGTGATGTTGATTCATCGCCATCTTATGTACCTCTTTCTCATCCTACATCAATTTAAACACATGAAATCAGTTAGCTTTGCTTTCATATTCAGTACTCTTACATGTCTAGTAACAAATGAAACATCTCAATCGGTACGCCTTAAATATAAAAGCTTAATAATGAGCAAATAACAAAAGGCCTAATCTCCTAATCTCAACTGAACCCTTTCTCCCTACCAGAAGAAAGTCCCTATCACTCCTTGAATTAGTAAATACAATCAGTTGTTGTTAGGAGGAATCTTCAACAGTCACAGAGACATAAACCAAATCCTTAAAATGATTCTTAATTTACAATGTGAATTTTTTTAACATTACTTATCATCAAGAGACAGTAATCCATGGTAAAAATGCCTAGGGAACATAAAAACTACACTTGAATTATATGTAACATGCAAAACTTTGAACAGAACATAGACCAGAGACACAATCAGTAACCAAATCTAGCTAACAAAGAAGAAAATGAACAAAAAGCCGGCATTACCAACTAGATCAGCCTTAGTTGATGAGATGTAAATCCACGCAGCTCAAGGGTGGACACATTTTGAAGAAAATAGTTTCCCTATATATTGGTATTATATGCTTGACAACCTTCAAGTAATGGTTAAAAAGATATCAGCTTTGAATAAACATAGCTACTCCAGTACCTCATGTAAATGGCAGCACCTGTGGCGTGAAACTGATTCCATAACTCATTGAGATAGTCCAAGAAATCCCCAACTATGGACTTATTCAAAGCTCCAGCATGCACAAATCCAATTGATTAAACAAATTAAACAAAGCCAAAACATATAAACAAGGAGATAATAGAAAATAAAACTTGGCGGTGGAGGTGGAGGTGGAGATGAAGCAGAGGTAGCAAGAGCGAGTGTCGTGTTGTTTGATATCGAATCAGGCTCCATTCCAAATCTGAAAAAGAGAGAAAATGAAACTCAGTAGCTCATTCATACAAATCATCGAACACCCTGCACGGGTGTCTCAACAATTGGCTTAGGATCCTGTGAAGTTGAATCCATCTTTAGATATTAATTCTCACCATATTAAATGAGAGGTCGAACAAATGTTTTATAGATGTTTCTTGGTTTACTCAGATATATGGCAGAATAATGACCTTTTGATATAATATTTGCACAAGATAAGGTGACAACTTCTCAGGGTCCATTATTTTGATTTGCTGACAACATATGTTGATTCAGCTCGCCTCTCTTCAACAGAAGTTATACCAGAAGTAGACATCAAATAAACCAAATCAATTTTTTTAAACCAGCATGCCTCCACTCAAAATTCCAGCTTCAGTATGCTTGATGGATAATGAAAGTTAGCTTGAATAGGCTGAGATGGAAAACACAGGAAAAATCTATTCTAACAGAGACCCCCTGTAAACAGCAAACTTTTAGAACTCATACGCTACTCTAACTAATCATGAAAAATGCAGCACAAGGAAAGTAATCGGCAGGCACTCCCGAATTCATATGATAATCTATGACATCACAGTTTCTAATAAAGTGAAGAAACCATAGCTTAAACACTCATAACAAGTTGAGTGGCAGAACTCGTATGCATGGAACATGACATGACTTCAAACCTACATACTAAAGGAGAACAAGAAACATTTCAGGCCGGAAATGAACGGTCATTTCCCATTTCACAACTAGCTTTCTACATTTTCAACTAACATTTTAACAGTTCAATTTCACCTTTCTTTGTTTGCAAAGCAGAAACATAATCTGAATAGGACAATAAGACCACAAAATACATCTAGATCTGAAAAAAGATAGAATTCACCAAACAAGTAATAAGAAAGGATTAATAGGTAACTCGTGAGGAAGAGGAGAGAGCGAGAAAACCTCATAGCCCTCATTGCCACAGATCCCAATCCGGAATGGACTTCTCTGAGCCACAGCTACCTCATCCAAAAGCAACTCGAGATCCAGAAATCCCATGTCAATAAACTTCTTCAGCAATGGCAGAGAGGAGGCTAGGGCCTCATTGGACTGGCGGTGGATATGTGCTCCACTTCAATAATTAAGATGGGCGAGGATGTTGGTCTCTCGAGCTACGTCTTCTTTACTTCAGGGGCAGCATTTGTAGACCTGATGCTTGATTTCAAGAGCTTCGGGAGCAATGTCTTATGGTGGAGGTGGTGAGGAGAGGCATGGTGGTTGAGGAGAGGCAAGGTGATGAGAGAAGAAAATTTGTGAACGACGGATCAAGATTGGGGACTAGGGATTGACGGTTTTACACATACCACTATACATATATATTCCCTATGTACCAAGAGTAAATGACACTTTTTTTGTCAACTTTCTTAGACATGTTTGACCATAAATTTCAATTAGTATATAGACTCTAATGAGTAATGATAAAGAGAGTGAAAACTTAGAGTGAAACAACATAGTGAATGATGTGGCAATACTGAAAAGACAAATGTATCCCTAATTAGTTGCACTTCTCTTATGGAAGGTGATCAGTGATTTAGTCATTTACTAGTATCCACATCATTCACTATGAGTTTCACTATAAATTTTCACTCTCCCTATCATCACTTCAAAAACATATACATAGTGTAGTTTACTATAATTACAAATTTAATAGATATAAATTAAAATTTGTTTAAAATGAAAGTGAAAAATTATTTTAAATAATATATTTTATAAATTTTGAAATGGGAATGATGCAGTGAGGTAAACATCAAAGTTGTTTTCCCCATTTATTGGGGGTTTAGAGGTGGCTCTGTTGCGGATATTCTCTCCATGTGTATGATTACTCTTTTTCATATTATTTTTTATTAAAGGGAGCAATGAAATATCTCTCACATCCAGCAAAAAAAAACTTATTATTATTGGATCATTTCTTCGTATATTAAAAAAATAAAAGGAGAAAGTATCCTATTAGATCAATTAACGGTTAGATCAATTATGAAAATTCTTATTTCAATATTGTTTATGGTTAAATTGTAATTATTTATATATCGCGATATATTTTAAAAGCTTTTTAAAGTTACAAAAATCTCGTTGCAATAAATAAAAATAAACATCAAATCGCCCCATCAATTACATTGATCTCATCCAACGATTAGTTGGTAAAACAAAGCTTAATGAACTAGAAGATATTAAAATAGTTGTAAAATAAATATTTCTATTTCTATTGCTTTAAACATAAGGATGTATGTCAATTGAGAAAATTATTTTAGTAAGCATGTTAAGAGAACAAATGGAGTATGATCGGACGATGGAATGTTTAAATGGATTACACCTAACCTACGTGGGGACGAGGGAATGTTTAAATGGATTACAACTAACTTACGTGGGTTTAATTTGATACTCCCTCCTTACTAACTTAAATTACCTCCTCAATCATTGTACACTGTTCGAAAGACATGTTTGGCCGTTAATATATTTAACTATGTATAATAAAGACAAATAAAAAGTTATTTTTTAGAAACTGCTTGATGTGATAAATTCAACAATATCACATACGATAATATTATTTCTTATAAGTATATCTATTCAAATATGCAGTGATAAAGAATAGTGTCATAAAGTAAGTGAGTGATTTAAGTTAAGAGAGAAGGAGTCCTTGTTTACGTGATTGATTGTGACATCAAGTCGATGTTACTAGATAGCTGTACACATTAATAATCACTTATCCTCCATGAACATTATTGTTATTGTTTTTTTATCCACCTCTTATTGTTACTTAGTA
>JAULKK010016817.1:0-10029 GCA_032355705.1 Rubia peregrina
TAGCAATCTTCCTACCAAAAGATAACAAAAGAGATGTTAAATGCTTCGAAAAATACATGCATTTGACATCTCATCAACATGTGTCGTGCCACATGACTAGTGTGCTCTTACACGGCCCATGTCAAGGTGGTAGTGTTGGGGCACCACGCTTGATGATGTGGCAGTGTTGGGGAACGACCTATGCTAATGTGGCACTAATGGGGAATCTAGGGTTTCTTTCAAACTTGGGCCTTTAAAGCCCCATTTATCTTCTCTTATATAAGGAGTATTTAGTCTTCTAGGGTTTAACAAATAGCCACAATGTAGATTTTATTTTCTTAGTTGGTAGAAGGAAGAGGATAATTCTCTCTCTACAGTTTTTCCCCTTTCTTTCTCCTTTCTTTTCTTTTCTTTTATTTTCTTAATTCTTAATAGCTTGGGGATTTATATTTGTATTCATGACTTGGTAGTTATTTTGTGAGACTTAGATCTTCCTATCCTTTAATGCTTATGATTATTATGTTTACTTGTGCTCTACATTATTTTTAATTTCATGATTGATACACTATGTTGCCATACACCTTAGTCTACTTTCATGTTGGCGCATTTGTTGGTATCCCCTTGGAAAGTGCCTCCAGAGTAACAGTGAGAGCGAGGGTTAGTTGGTTGTATGAGTGTATGCATGTGGGTCACGACTAGTGAGTTGGACTGGAGCCCGATAGGCTACTTATAAAAATAGTATAGTAGGAACTAGTGTTGGCGTAATTCAACTCTTGTCGTTGCAACCCTAGAGTTAAGCATAAGGTGTCAATCCTTTCGCCTCTATAGGCCTAGAGAGAAGCATTTATAGTGGAGTGCCCGAGATATAATTCTTTATGAGGAATAAATAGAATTGCACATCGTGGGGCCATTGTTGCACTTTCCTATTTACGGAGGCAGTATCGGTGGAAGAAAATGAGAGAACCCTTATGTGACAGATCACGGGAAGTGTTGCCCGCCGATGACACTATGTGACATAAGCATTAGGATAAGTTTATACGTCTTGTACTTAATTGAATCTAGGATCAAAATATAATACCGGTCATGTAGTGCAAATATCCCCAAGTTTTATTTTTATATAGTTTACTCTCTCTTGTCTTTACATGATTGTAGTTGTTAGATAACCCCCCCCCCCCCGACCATAAAAAACTTTGTTTTGCTACATTAATTATTCCTGACACGTGATTGGATTGATGACCCAACTGCGGCTTCGTATAGTTAACCTTTAAAGTCCTAGAATCTCTATGGATAACCCAGACTTACCGCTATCTACCCTTTTGGTAGCTTAGTAGTAAGAACGAGAGCAAAGTTATATATTCTATCTTTGGTCCCTGGAGCTCTGTGGGTTAATCCTATCTCCTGTAAAAAGGTTGAAGGTTTTAACTACCTTGCGGAGTGAAGATCATTTTTCTTTGACGGACTAACCAAGAAGGACATGATGTTGGTCAATGCCTCCAGTTATGGCTCCATCACGAGTAAGATCCCTAGGCCAGCCATGACCCTCTTTGAAGAACTAGCAAATAGTAAAAGGTTTTACGGTGCTCATTCAAGGATGGGAGAGACTATTGGGAAGAATCCTACCACCCCAAGGTTGGTGGAACGAGTGCAAATATTGGAGATAATGACGAGGGAGGTATTTAGATAGACATCTCAACATGCCAATTATTGCGAGGGTTGCTCTTCAGATCACCCGGATGACAATTACCATACATAACATGAGGTTATGGCCGTGGGAAGAAGGAAATGTGGGTGTGACATCGTGATGGAGGATCAATGGGGTAGAACCTATACGAGGATCACAGTTATTGGGATGATTACAACCATAGCACAACCGGCTCTCTCAAACAAGTCTTTGAGGGCTTGCTTGAGTTAAATGAGGGATCCAACTCCCTAATGCAAGAACATATCCAGGACCTAGACATCAAGGTGTTTTCATAAATTCTAATCATGGAAGCCAAGGTATATCTCATAACCTTTTCATTGCAACACTTAAAGCTAATGGGGAAAAGCGGAGAGCAAAAGAAGTAGCTTCTTCGACCATTTTTCTGGAGGTATTAGAGAATAGGCAAAGAATTGAGCACAAAAAGGAACCCTTGGAAGATCCTAGGACATTGTGATTCGCGTTCCTATCTTTGGCGTTGTAATTAATATGCCTAAATAGGCCATTTTGTAAAAGAATTATGTATTTCACAGTGCGATTCTAGGCATGAATTGGCAGAGAAAGTTAGCGATTTCCCCATCCCCTTTATGCAAAAATACCTTCCCCCTTCATGATAGGAGAAACATTGTTCAAAGATGACCTGATAGATTTAGGAGCCTATATCAATGTAAACCCATACTCATTGTATAAATCATTGAACCTCGGTAAATTGCACAACACTGGAGTGGTAATCAAATTTGCCAACTGCATACCTGAGAGGTATTATGGAGAATGTATTGGTTAGAGTAAATTATCAAACATTTTCGGAGGATTTTTTGGTCTCAAATATTGAAAATGACAAGGAAGCCATGCCTATACTTTTAGGTAGGCCTTTCTTAAAAAATTCTAGAGCTAAAATTGATGTGCATTACAGGAAGTTAAGTGTATAATGGGGTAAATCCATTATTAATTTTAGCATGTATGAAAGCATGAAGTGTGTTTTTGATGAGTTTCCTTTCTATGTGATTGATGTTATCGATAAAATTGTGCAAGAAATTTTTGATGGTAGTATGTTTGTAGCTTTAGAGAATGATCCTAATGATGACACGTATCTTAATACTCTAAATGCAAGTTTGGTGGAAAGTATGGAGGAGGTTGATCCCCACATCGAGACACAACTAGAACCCCTAGCAGTAAACCTAGATGAACTAGGGGTGCCAGAAATCGAGCCTTCTATAGAGGAACCACCGGTATTTGAACTCAAGGTTTTAGCCCAAAATCTAAAATATGCTTTCTTAGGTGAGGGAGAGACATTACTGGTGATCATATATAGTAGGGTCACTAGTGATCAATAAGGTGAATTGATTTAGGTGATGAGGAAGTTTAACGGAGCTGTAGGTTGGACCTTAGCCGATATCAAAGGTATAAGTCCCTCAACCTGTATGCACCGTATACTATTAGAGGGGGGGTGCAAAACCCATACGGAAACATTAACAACGGTTAAACCCGCCGATGATAAAAGTATTTAAGGGTGAAGTTCTTAAGCTACTTAAGGCCGGGGTGATATACTCTATCTCTAAAAGTACTGGTGAATCCTATCCAAGTTGTGGCTAAAATAGTGGTGTAACAGTGGTAGAGAATAAGGACGGGGACTTGGTAACCACTCGTATTCAAAATGGGTGGTGAGTATGCATTAATTATCGCCACATAAACGCGTTAACTCGTAAGAACCATTTCCCCTACCCTTCATTGTTCAGATGCTATAAAGGTTGGACGATCACACTTAGTATTGCTTCCTTGATGGTTATTCGGGATATTTCCAAATAGCTATTGACCCTGAGGACCAAGAAAAGACCACCTTCACATGCCCTTTTGGCACTTTTACCGATAGGTGCACGCTATTTGGTCTTTGCAATGCCTCGGGTACTTTTCAGAGATGCATGGTTAGCATCTTTTCGAAGTTCATTGAGCATTTTATAGAAGTCCTCATGGATGATTTCACCATCAATGGAGACTCTTTCGATGGTTGTTTACATCATCTAGCATTAGTGCTAGAGAGATGTATCGATACGAATCTTGTGTCGAACTCCAAAAAATGCCATTTCATGGTAGACAAGAGCATTGTTCTTGGCCATGTCGTGTTATCCCAAGGTTTAGAAGTGGATAAGGCTAAAGTGGACGCAATTAAATCCTCACCCTACCCCATTGGTGTTAGGGATATTAGGTTATTCTTTGGACACTTCGGGTCCTACCAGTGTTTCATTAAGGATTTTACTTCTTAGCATATAGCCCGTCTCACATCATAATACAACAACATGAATCTGGTTAATAACTTAAATTTGAATATGTCATGTATATGAAATGGAATAAAAAAACTTACCATTGACAACAAAATGCTATTGGATATGTTCACGGTGGGTGTCGTCTTCCCGATTTACTACAACAATATTGCACTTCACTATCTCTCGAATGGCTGTTCAAGTGAGATGATTGTCTGTTGATTGAAACTAGGGTTTATCTTATTGATAGGGTAAAGAAATAAATGGTGACACATCATCGTATCTCAGTAATTAAATAGATTTATATTTTTAAACGTAAACATCAACCGACTTCTCTATAATTTAGGCACACTAGTGCAACTAAAATCATGGCATATCTTTACGAATGATGGAGATAATAAAGACAAATTCTACCCATACCATTTGCGTATGTATAGTACCAATGATTAATATTTACCGTATTCAAAAACAATATCATTTACGCAAACACCCGAGATACAATACACATTGTGTCCCTCACTAATCACTAATATAAATATCTTTTATCCACAATTTATGGCATTATTATGGAGGTGTAGTTAATTGAATATGGTAAAACTGTACGTATATTATAACTCTAGGATACAATACTTTTCGTATCCTAGAGATACGATACAATTTACATACATTATAATTTATCATAGTCAAAGTATCCCTCGAAACCATTAGTTTGTTAAATTCCAGTGGTTTCCTTGAGATATTTAAAGAAAATAATAATATTCTGGTTTTTCACATTTATGGTTAGGGGTGGCAAAATAGACCCGTAACCCGCGGGTCAAGCGGGTTATCAAATTTTAAACCCGTATGGGTATGGGTAAAATGGGTAATGGGTTAAATGGGCAATGGGTCAAATGAGTAGCTGAAAAATATGGGTTGAATGGGTTGGGTTTGTGGGTTGACTGTGGGTTTAACCATATGGATTAAAACCCATGGGTTTACCAATATAGGTCCGTATATAAACCCATATAGGTCAATATATGGGTTGAAACCCGTGGATTTACCCATATGGGTTCGTATAAAAATCCACATATATATATATATCAATATATAGGTTGAAACGCGTGGGTTTTACCCATATAGGTTGATACATAAATCAATATGGGTATATATATGGGTTGAAACCCGCGGGTTTAACCCTTTTTGACCCGTGAGTTGAATGACTTTCAACCCGTGGGTTGAGCGGGTTTTAACTCGACCCATTTTGACCCGACCCATTTTGTACCCATCATAAAATGGGTCAAAATGGGTCATACCCATATTTTTTAATTACGCATTTTACCCAACCCGTATTTGACCCGTCCGCCCATTTGCCACCCCTATTTATGGTTGAAAACCAAGGTAAAAACCATGCATTACCGAGCTAAAAGGTTCAGTTTCTTGTAGTTCCTAGTTCAGCTATGTCTGATTCCGGGTTCCGCTCACAAAGCTTGAACAAAGCGTTGAATTTCCTAACCTCAACCATCTTCACATACATATCCCCAAGTAAACTTGAAAATCATGTGTACCCGTCAGTATATCAACCACCACGCGAGGATAGACTGTACAAACGAGCCATTCTTCTTCAAAGCCCTATGTTCCTCACACTAAGTGAAGTTGGCAACATCCTTCTCCTTGCAAAGAGGGTGTATCTTGCCTCCTAACTCCATTTTCACTTCATTATTCACCATCGCCACTCTTACTAATGACGGTTCAAGTGACCTAGCAGCTTCTTGAACTATTTTACCTTGTTAGCATACTCAATGGCATGTTGAGCAGCGCCGATCAAGGCATCTCCAACCTGTACCATAACAATTAGTTTTTATAACTAAGGAATAAACCTAAGGATCAAATAAATAGGAAATTGACATAACTCTTTGGCATAACCAACCATGCTAGCGAAAATGTAAATATCCTTGGTATCCACAACCATTGCAGTGTATTTTGACTTTATCACCTTGGAAGGACTCTCTCCATGCCCCTTTCTCTTGCCAGGCTTGCGCTTAGTGTCAACAACTCCCCTTTGTTCAGCCCGAACACACTTATCTCGTGATGTCTAGTGGATGCACTAGCATCTTGAACAAGGGACATTGGTTCTATCAAACTACGAAACCTCACAACTGCAAATTAAACACAGTTAGTAATCGGGGCAATGAACATAAACTGATAATTCCGATGAAGTATCATACCTCTATAGGGTCTCTCTACCTTCACCGCATGGAAACACATTTCCTTCATTGGGCATAGCTTCCCCACAATTTTTTCTTCCGGACCAGAGAAACGTTCTTATTCCACTGTCGCATCATCCATGGCCACAAAAACTCACATACGAAAGTATATCTTCCCATTCCACACATCCATTGGTAAATACTTTCATGATTTAGAGATTTTTCATAACAAGCTTAAATGTCACCCAAGACTCTTTCATGCTCACCATATGTAGGCTATGGTAACCATTAAACAATTGCAAACTAAAATCCATCATAATCTAACGATATACCAGCTCAAAACCAACTAGTATGGGCACTTCCCTATGGATGCATTGAGAAAAAACAACTCCATAATCCTCCAAAATACTCATGATGTAATCTAGAAAAGGGAGAGTCAAGCCATAATGTAATTGACACTCATACACACTAATCATGCTAGGCACCGGCCTGATAAAAAAATTACCAACACGTGAAAATGTCTCCTCACAACCAGGTAAACAGGAATGATATTATTTTAGCATAGTTACATCGGGCAAGGTAAAAATATTACTATAACCCGCCATTATAGGACAACGGTAAAACTGACAAACTGAAAGATTATTTGTATTCCCTTACGATGAAGAAACTTAAACGATACTTAAGAAAAAATCTTAACAACGGTTAATACACTCTCGTTTAGTAAATTTCTACCTCCCCTTTTTATATTCGTAAGCTAACCCTATATTCGCAAGCCACTAATAACTGTTGCACGAAAAAAAGAGATAACTTAAAAGTTTAGTTACATCTTTCCATATACCTTTTCCAAAGAATCCCATTCTCACTTCGCCGCTAATTTCATATCTCAAAATGCATTTAATATTCACTTTATCAATATTAAATTTTCCTCGATTCAATAAAAATATGGAATCTTAGCTCACAACACCTCCTTGGCTAGGAGGGCTAATAGTATAAACCTCCCTGAACCACGCAAAGTTCAAGCTAGAAGATGACACCCCGTGACCAACTAGCATAAAGTACAGCTCGCATGGTACGGGAAGAACTCCACATCGAGAAGAAAAATGGTCAGCACGTATAATCATCTCTCCAAGACTACGATCTAGTGATGAAAAGAGCAATGTGGGCTACGATTATCGGAGATTACGTAGTCCACCAACAATAAATAGAGATCGAGGAAAAGAAGACGGGTAGTGGCATTTTTCCGGAAACAAATCAATGTAACATTAAAATACTGATTTAGGTGTTGGAGTTGGATCTCGGGAACCTCCATGGGACCTTTTTTTGCAGGTTAACCAAGCGAGTATGCAGTACCACGATGTTCTAATTATTATGTTGGCCTGGAGCTAGAGGGACTACCCCACATCAAACATCAAATAAAATAATAAAATATATATCCTATTGGACTAATAAAAAATTAAATAATAACACATCAAATAATAATAATAATTAAATATAAAAGAAAAACACACTTTAATTTTAAAACTTTAAATATTTCTCCAAAATGTGATACTGGTAGCAAAAAACATCAATATTGAAATTTCAAAAATTTAATTCATACTATTGAACCTTAAAGGCATATATTAAATAAAAATCTAATATTTGAAAAAAAGAACATCTATATTAATTTTTAAAACAACAAACTAAAAAATAACTTCTCAATAAGAATGAAACAAATTAAAAAATTAAGATAGTAAAATAACACTAAGTGTCAAAAAATTTAAAGTGTCAAAATTTTAGCAAACGAACACAAGATTTTACATTAAAATGTCAAATTTTAGCTTTAAAACACATAATTCTAGTCTAAAATAAATTTTTAAAGAAACATCACAATGTTTGATTGAAACATCAAGTACTGAAAACGAAACATCAAATCTGATAGTAAAAACCAACGTATTGTGCGAAAGGGGAAGAACGATAGACTCATAAATTTCTCTGACCTGAATTCTTGGCCCCCAAGATTCTTTTGATCCGGAATCATTAATTCTCCAATTATTTGTGCACAACACCTCTAAAAATGATATTTGACTTTTTTTTATTAATTCTATTTGGAGCTACATCCCTCTATACTTTTAAATTGTCTATTTTAACTTTGGTCTCACCACGAGATGTTCTTGTATACGATTGTCTTCGATAAATTATGAAAATAAATATTATACTTTATTTAAAATATTGTGCCTTTAATTTAAATGTTATCCTTTTTTTTACTAAAAAACATGAAATGCTAAAAGGATACTACTATATATAAGTATAAAAAACTCCATATAGAAAATTGAAACACTACACACAAGATAAAGGCTATATTCTTTTCATTTATATGGATTTCAATTAGTATAAACAGAGGTTTTCTCGGTTAACATTTGATGTTTATTTTTATTTATTTCAATGAAATCTTCTAAAATATATTCGAAATATAAATAATTATAATATATCCAAAAGTTACGTGAACAAAGTTTTCCATGATCAATCCAATAATTAAGTGCTCTGGCTGGAGCTACAGTCATATTATTCCCTCTATTCCACATTACTGAACACACATTTTGTTTTTGCTTTTTTCTTAATATACTTTTATTTTTAATAACATTCCTTAAATTTCACCTAATCATTCTATTTTTTTCATTTTTAAAATTATTTATATCAATCCATTCCATTCATAATAAATATATGGCTCTTCCCAGACACCATATAATAGAAATTGTTTGCTTGGTTCTGTTAACCGGTGGATATTGAAGTCATTTTGACTAATCAACATCCAAGTTGTCTAAAAATAACATATTAATATCATAATATGCTACAAATTTTAATTTTTTTCTATATATAATTATCATAACTTGTTAAAATATATAACTTTCTAAAACTATATTAAAACCATAAATATCTCATACTATATATCACTAAAGAAAATCTAAATTAACATGTAATCTGAAATTTAAAAAAACAGAATTTTTTTCAATTATAGAATACTTTTGATAAAAAATATGTATAAATATTATTTGTTTATTATATATGACAAAGTGTTGTTTTAGACCGCCTAACTGTTAAATGAGTATATTTTATAAATAGTGAGACTAATTACATCATTTGATATTTACTTTTATTTATTGAAATGAGATATACAAAATTATGATAAAATTTTAAAATGAATCTCAATAAATAAATAATTACTTTTTAAAAAAAATAATAAAATGTTATAAAATAATCAATTTTTATTGTATTCAATATTTAACAATTTCTAACTAAATATATTGTTCACATCGTAACTTATATTATTTTTTACTAAACATTAAAATTTTAAATAAACTTTGTTTTCAATTTAAATGTAATACACAAAATGTACATCCAAATATTTTAATTAATAATATCACCAAAGTACGATATTACTCCACTAGTTCTAAATAAAAAGAAATAGAGTGGGTATAATGTTTGTTGGTATTCCTAATAAATTCCCAAAGGAAAGAAAAACCTCCAACTTTCCCCATTTAAATTAGTTTCATATTAAATACTCAACTCTCTAACGAACTCATCATTTCCATATCATGCTTCTTCTCACACATTTCGTTCCTATTTTGCTTTCCAAAGTCAACCACTTTTGTTTGCCCATGATTTTCTTTTCACTAATTTTCACTTTTTTTAGGTCTATTCCGTTACACAAAATTTTGATATCATCGTTATTTTTAGGAGAAAACTAGACGTTTCTTTTTTGTACGTATTTCAAGTTGCAGTTCTGATTCCTACATTTTATTTTACGCAGAATCAATCAATTTTACTGCCGTCAGAAAAGCACTTTTAAAAAAACGTGGAGTAATTGTCCAAAATGGTACCCACTTTTAATCGAAATTCACAGTTTGGTACCCAAATTTTAAAAATGCGTCAT
>JAULKK010016828.1:0-10029 GCA_032355705.1 Rubia peregrina
ACATAACCCTTGAATGTTTGATCAAGACGTGGAATGTCTTCATTTATGGTGGTAGTCGTACCCTGATCTCCATCAGGTTGGACCTTACATTTTAATTCAAACTCATAACAAGAGTTCCCTCTTTAGAACTAATATATATATATATATGTATATGAAAAAGATTTTTTTAAAAAAAGACCCTTTTTTGTGGTATGCTCTGTTTACTATTTTTTTGTAATGTCTTGTCTTCCTGGTTTATTTTCAGTCCTTTTTTTGTCGACATAGTCAGAAGCAATGGATGTGGCGTAGCAGAAACTCGATAGTATAGATCCTTCATAGGCATAATCGGACCTATTTTTTAGGCATCCCTCCTTATTTGACACTCTATTTTCACCCCTTTGAGTTTCTATTAAATCGAGAAATGGGTTTGATTATCCACCTTTTTTACCTCACTAAGCAAGGAACTTACCCTAGTTTAAAACAACCCTAACATATGTAGCCGAGCAGATAGAATGAGAGCTCTGTGCGAAGCCTTTACTTCATTTGGGGATAGGATCTTGGATAAGCTTTTAAAGCTAGAAACCAATTTAGAAACTTTGTTGTTAAACAATGTAAAATATTATTATAAGACTTTCATTGTAATAGTAAGCTAGGTTTCCCGAGGGTACCCCAGAATCTTTTCGATTACTCGTTCGAGAACTACGATCTTCTAAAATTGCTTCCGCATAATCTGTATTATGTGTTACTGCATGTAAGTAATAATGATTAGTTGGATTCTTAGTAAGATGCTCAGGTCCGACCTTGCACTTGCGGTGAGCAAGTTGGTCGAAGTTTTGGGGTGTTACAGTGGTGCTCATGGAAACAGATGATATTTGAATCTGTTCAAATATTCGCTTTGAAAAATGCCTCTTCAGAGTTCATCTCTACTTCTTCCTCCTGCACTTTGTAATATTTATACTACCACAATTGTAAGAAATGACCTCGTGGGCATTGTTAAGGTAGCCCATTATTAGATTGGTACCTGTATGGGGAAGAATATTAAGGTTAGAATCGAAGAGCTACTGCCGAGAATTCATGGTTCAAAGATTCAACAACCGGTAAAATCTTTAAATTTTACTTACATTATGATAGGATTCCCCATTTTTATTATTTGTGTGATCATTTGGACCATACAAATATTGATTGTCCATCAAAGAACACCCCCTGCAGAGAGAAGATGATACCAATGGGTTGGGTGAAGTTGTTACACTTTGAAAATGATCGCCCAATCTCCCAACCAAGGTCAAGCATAATGCACCAATGAAGGGTGTAAGAACAAAGAGATCCTGAAGTACAAGCTATGCAGGTGGAAAATAATTCATAACATTCAAAATCTAAAGATTCTATGGTAGAGAATGCACAACAATCACAACCCATATTATTGACAGCAACAGAGAACAGTCCAAAATAACCTGGAGAAGAGGAAAATATGTCCATTCAATACATCATCCCCACACGGACTAAAAAACACAATCATCCAAACAAATATTATTCAAAATAAGTTGAAGTGAACATTCAGCCCAGGAGTACAGTGCAGCATCAGTCGAGTTACTTTTCTTCAGCATCGATGAAGTTGAAAGATACATACCTCATGCCAGAAAAATTACTGACGACCTTGAAGGCGGCGGAGCAAGAAGTTCAAGGCGGTGGCAAGAGCACAGAGACAGGGAAAAACAAGGCAGTGGAGAAAGGAAAGGTAAAAATCATGCTGGAAATGGAGCCGTTTGTATTCACTGCAACAGCGCCAACGGTTCGGAAGGAATTTCAGGCGCCATTAAAGGCAAAATTAACGCCAGGAACGGGTTCCTCACTGGCATTAATTCGGGTCTTCAAGAATGGGATTCAATCTGCTGGATTTGAAGCCCCAAATTTAACCCCTCCGGAGTTTGACCTTTCATCCATTAAAATGACATGTCTCATATCGGGAAGAGGAATTAACTTCTCTGGCCTCTTAACTCCACCCACGCCATTATTTTTAGTAACCATGCTGAGCGGTGATGAATAAATGGAATGGAAAATGCTGTGAATTTCACACCAACGTCGGAAACTAAACCTGTCCGAAAAGATAAGATTATTCGTTTGTTGGAAAATCACCCAATTCACAAACTTCGTCAGTCACCGGAAATTTTCAGCTCCGTTGGTAGCAGCCCGGTGTCACCACTATTGGACCATCTGCAAGGCCTCCTTCACTGAAGAGGACAACCGCAGGGTTTCAATGGAAACTTGATAGTATCAATTTTAACTTCAAAAGTTATGCACAACACAGTTATTGTATAAATTATGGCAAAAAATAGTGAAGATTTGCCAAATGAAATTGAGGTTATTATTGCAAATGTCACTACTGAGAAGGTTACTAAGATTTTTTATCCAAGAAAACTTAGAAGGCAGGTGAAATGACAATTCTACTGGAGAGTCAACGAAAATGAAGATTGAGCTGATGATGTAGAAAAGAAGAAGAAGAAGAAAGAATTAGAGAACTTTACCTTTCCTTCGTGATTGAACTTTAGCATGGGGACATCTGCAAAAGGATCACCAGCGTCGAATGGAAAATGATAGTTCCATCGAGGAAAATGAATTGACGCAATAGGAACTGGCAGAGATTATCTAATCCCCGCACAATTAAATATTTAAAAAAAATTATTTCACAAGTTTAGCCCGCCTTTTATTTTTCTTTCATAAATCGAGTATTGTTCTTCCTTTGAGTTGTCAAAAATAAAAGATTGACTGGATCTTCGTGGAAGTTTTGTAGATTCAAATGGAAATTATGGACACATTATTTTGGAATAAAGACATAGAAATTGTTGTTTTGTCTTACTCTTTTAATATTAACTTCGACATAAAATATACAATTACTCTTGCATTTTGGTGATGTACAGGTGTTTATGGCGAACCGGATTTGAGCAAACGGAAAAAATTCTGGGAAATATTTCCAAACCTTAGCATGATATCACATTTTACCTTGGCTTTGTATTAGAAATTATAATGAAATCTTGTGGCAAACAGAATGGGATAGTGCATATATAAGACCAAATTGGCATATTGAAGTTTTTCAAAATCTGCTATATGAATTTAACCTAAGTGATTTGGGGTATACCGGGAACAAATTCACATGGTGTAGGAATTGGAGATATCCAAATACCGTTAAAGCAAGAATAGACAAAGCAGTGACCTCGCCAAATTGGATAAATGTATGTCCTGCACCAAAAGTCAAACATCTCTTCAATCATATATCAGACCATGTCCTTATTCTTCTGCACATTTGGATAGATAATATTCATCCATCATACCTCTATAAACAAAGATCCTTCCGCTTTGAAGATGACTAGATGCAGTCACTGGATGTGTGGAAATGATTCAAAGGAGTTGGAATGGGGAAGTAGAAGAACTTACAGCCACAATTAATAATTGTGTGTGTAAGATACAAAGTTGGGCTCGAATGGAGTTTAAGTATCATAAAAAAATAGCCCGAAGCTTTATCAAAAGAAATCCATAGATTACAAGGAGGTATTATAATTAAGGTGGTCCAATCACAAATATCATCTCTAGAGTGTGAAAATGAATATCTTTTAGATATAGAACATGCAATTTAAATGGAAGCAAAGAGCAAAAGAACATTGGCTCCAACACGAGGATAGAAATACCAAATTCTTCCATTCTTTTGAAAATAAAAGGAAGCAAAGAAATTATATCCATGGTTTGAAGGATCGCTCAGGGGGGTGGTGTACAAAGAGTAGAAAATGGAAGGTATTATTCCCCATCATTTTTAGGAGCTATTCACTTCGCAAAATCCAAACCCAGACACCACAGAACTAACAATATCGAGAATAAGTCTGAAGCTCTCCACCCAAATGAATTTGATTTTATGCAGACCATATACGTGACATGAGATTACTGACGCACTGAAGCAAGTGGCTCCAAATAAATCACATGGACCAGGTGGTATGCCACATCATTCTTTCAAAAGTACTGGAACATAGTTGGCCCAAAAGTATCATCAACCATCCTCCTGATGAACCGGGAGGTACCAAAAGATATGATTAACGAGGCAATAGTGATTTTAATCCGAAAGGTTAAAAAACTGACGAAAATTTTCCAATTTAGACCAATCAACCACTGTAATGTCACATGCCATATACCAGTTAAATGTATTTCGAATAGGTTGCGACGAATCATGGCAGAAATCATCTCTAAATCCCAAAGTGATTTCGTAAAAAATAGGCTGATCTCGGATTATATTCTCATGGCTCGCGAAGCTCACCATTATATCAAAGGGAAGACAACTGGAAAAATGATATATGTTTATTATGTTTGATATCAGTAAAGTGTTTGATCGAGTCGAATGGCCTTTCTTACTAGAGGTACTAAGAAAAATGAGGCTTCAGACACAATTTATATCCTCATTGAATGATTCATTTCTTCTGTAAAGGTCTCCTTCATGTTGAATGGAAGCAAATTCGAGGAACTAAACCCAACAAGGGATATTAGATAGGGTGATCCTTTATTGCCATATTTATTTATCTATAGGGGAAGTCCTCTTAAGTATGATACCGAAGAAGCTACAAAAGAAACAAATATCTGGGTTGAAGATAGCAAGGAATGCATCGATCCTATTTTTATTTACGCTTTGTTGATAATACTATGATTTTTGGAGAAGCCTTCGTAAGGGAAGCCAAAAAATTGAATCATGTCTTATAAGACAATGAGGAAGTTTCGTGACAGAAAGTAAACATTGATAAATCTGCCATAACCTTCAGCTCTAACGTCAATCATGGAACTAGGTCCACTATTTAAGAGATCATGGGAATGACAAAATCTGAAGGGCTGGACAAATACTTAGGTTTGCCAACTAATTTTGGATGATCGAAACTGTCATCCTTAGAAAACTTAAAGACAAAATTTTGGTCAAAATTTCAAAATTGGGAACATAAGCAACTGTCAAAGGGAGGGAAAATGGTGCTTATCAAAGCAGTATTACAAGATATGCCAACTTATACTATGGCGTGCTTCAAGTTATCAGATACTCTGATCGATGTTATTCATCAATCCTATGCACACTATTGGTGGGGAAGCACAGATGAAAAAAAATCACTGGGAAAAATGGATTTCAATGAGCACACCAAAAGGAACTATAGGTTTAGGTTTTAAATATTTAAAACATTTCAACAAAGCAATATTAGGAAAAACAAACTTGCCAACTGCTAACAAATCTGAGATCTACAATAGCTAGTTAAGGTGTGGTATAACCCAAAAAAACCATTATCCTTGAAGCAAATACTGGTTACCGACCATCCTATGCCCGGAGATCTATCACTGAGGAAAGAGACCTCTTACTTCACGAGATTAGTACAAGAATATGAAAAGAAACAATAAAAAAGTAAAATTTGACTTCTGGTTACCAGAACAAGAGGCAGCGAAACCAACATCACTCCCACAGGACTACCCAGGGGATTCTATAGTAGACTAATTACTGGAGACGAATGGGACAAAATGGAATTGGGCCTTAATCAGAGAGATGTTTGATGAAGATGAGATAGAGTTAATTCTTGCAATGCCTAGATTCCAAAGTCAATAGGAAGACATATGGAGCTGGCAGCTCACACAAGATGGTAATTACACGATAAAATTAGGTTACACAAAACCTTGGGTCGAAGACCAAACCGTTTAGTGGGTATTTTGGACTAGGACCGAATGGAATAATTATGATTGTGGACCAGTCCAGACTAGTTGGACCGGATTTTAGTAAACTTCATTTTTTTACTTTTAAAATTTCAGTTTTGGGAAAAATTAAATCAATTAAATAATAGTAAAGTACAAGTTATTAAAAAATAACCTCAAAATAATAGAAGAATACTAGCCGTCACAAAAAAATAAACTAGTATATTAATTAATACAATAATAATTTTAAAAAAATATTCATAAAAGTAAAATACCGGTCCATCAGATCCGGGTCGGTGAAATCTAGTTTTGAACCAAACTGGACCATAACCCAGAATCTTCCAAAATTGGACCAAAAATCCATGTAACTGATATCGATCTTTACATTCCGGTCTGATTCAGTTCATTTTATCAGTCAGGTCCAATTTATGAACACCTCTACAAGCAACAGAGGATTACGCACCAGGACCAACTTTATTCTTCAATGCGGCCACATCAGCAGCAGAAGTATGCTTAGGATGGCATGTCTAAACACCGGATAAGAATTGGGTATATGGAGAAACAAAGCGCATAAGAAGAAAATACACAACTCAAATAGCAGAAGCAATAGAACTAACAGATGCCATCGGGGATGCATAGAGAAACACCTATTCCCTACACTTACCCACGGTGACGCACAACGAATAATCCATGCTCTTCACTCACAAGTAAAGGATAGGTCAGATCTAGATATGCTTATAAATGATGCAAAATTAAATGAATTCCAAGAAAGAAAATCCCATTGTAGACAAATTGGTGCAATTTCAAAAGTCTAGTACAATGGATAGGATTTCATGGAGTTTAACTCCACCCTTTGTATAATTTAAAGATAAGGTTAAGTTTATCACTTCTTAAAATATTCAACGTAATTAGTTTTTTTAAAAAAGTGTGTAGCTTATGATAGAAAGTGTTTAGTTTAAGAGAAAATCTCTTGTTAGATTGACTAAGGGTTAGAACAATCATGAAAAATCTCATTTCAATAATTTTTAGGGTCAAATTATAATTATTGTACATTGCGATACATTTTACAAGTTTTTCAAAGTTATTGGACTCTCGTTGCAATAAATGAAAACAAACATCAAATCACCTCTTTAGTTACATCAATTATAAAATAATCTCAGTTTTGTTGTTATCACCGCCTACCTCTAATACCACTTGTTGGAAAATTAATTCCCATGTGCAGAATAGAGACAATAGGGAAGAAATTAGAAAATAGAACACGGAGTTTTAACGTGCTTCACCAAACATGATGACTACCTTCACGAACAGAATTAGATTAAACTTGTTACCCAAATGGGTCAGACATATTATAGATGTCAGGAATTACGTCACGCAGGACCACCCAACCCAAAGTGAAGAATTCTCATACCATAACAGACGTCTAAAGAAAACTTGCCTCAACTCCCTAATCCCCCCCTCTATTTATTTCCCAAACCACCAACAGAAGACACAACTGAATACTGCCACCCATAATTTGAAGGACACTGATTCTTTTTTTCCTTCTTTTTTCATCTAGAAACGGAAGCTGATCAACCAAAGTTTTGATTTGTTAGTATCACCACCTAGCTCTAATACCACTTATTGAAAAATTAATCCCCTTGCGCACAATCAAGATAATAGGAAAGAAAGTAGAAAACGGAACACAAAAATTTATCGTCGCTCACCAAACATGTTGGCTACTTCCACAAACAGAAACAGATTAATCTTATTACTCAAATGGATCATAAAAATTACAGATGTCAGGAATTACGTCACGTAGGACCACTCAATCCAGGGTGAAAATTATCAGACCAGAACAGACATCTGAAGAAAACTTGGCTCAACTCCCTAACTCTCCCTCTATTTATAAGAGTTCAAGTGCAGCTCTAAGAGTGTGATTGGTGGAACTGTGCTTATAAGCAAACCTAGCTTATTTTAAAGGCGGTGGGATGCCTGCTTCTTCTTTTCCCTAAAAATAAGCTTAGAGCATCCACAGTGATAGTGGACTTAAGGAGCAATTCTTAAGTGCCATATCACATGTTTTGATTTAAAAAAATATGTAAGAACTAACTACCGACAATGGAAAGAAATTTGAAAATCACGTCTTTAGCGCCACATCGCCATCTCTAATAAAAAAATGAACTTTTATTTATATTTTATAAAATACCAATATCATGCAAATTAAAAATTATATTGACTATATAAATATAAAAAAACATGTTTATTCTTTCATACATAATAATATTTTATATAAAATTTATATGATTTAAATTTATTAATATTATAATATTATAATATTTTCTAAAATAACTACATTTGATCATTATTTTCAAAACGTTGGAAAATATATTCAACGGTGTCCGCTCTAAGTTGATGATGATGTCTCGATCTCGAATGTCCGAGCTTCGATGGATTGAAGTTTGAAGTTCTTGAATTAACCCTTTTGTTACTTGCATAGTTGGACTTTGATCTTCTACATTTCAATATAATAGATTACGTGATATAAAATAATATTGAATGCATAAATGAAAATAGAAAATATTCAAATATTTTTTTTAAAAAAATAATCTCATTTGTGAAAAAATATGCATAATAAAAATTAAACTTTGATTATAATCCAATCAAATTAAAATACAAAACAAGCTATGCCAAGAGTTCATCATTGATTGATTGGTCTTTCACAAATAAAGAGCTACCAACTCCTTGGCGCAACTCCTTATTAAGGAGTGGTTCTTAAAACTCCACAATACTCCTCCTTAAATGAGGAGTACTCCTTATTAAGAAAAGTGGGGTTAAGAAGTAACCACTGTGGATGCTCTTATACTTTTAAAATAAGCCGTTTGGTTTCACAAACACTAAAAAGGTGCTTAGCTTATAAACAAAACACTTATAAGTTCTCTCAAACATGTTAAGTCTTCCTATTTAGGAATCCAACTCTTGGAATTCTCAATTCATGAACTAAACTCTTGAATTGCTCAATTAATAAATCAAAGCTCGAGTTGCCCATAGGGGTGGCAAATGGGCGGTCGGGTCGAATATGAGCTGGGTAACATGGGTTGTTAATATGTGTATGACTCATTTCGACCCATTTTATGATGAGTTAAAAATGGGTTGGGTTGAAACCCGCTCAACCTGCGGGTAAAAATATATTCAACACATGGGTAAACCAACGGGTTTCGACCCATATATGAACCCATATGGGTTTATATACCAATCCATATAGGTGAAACCCGCGGGTTTCAACCCATATAGGTTTATATAACAACCCATATGGGTAAAGCCACGAGTTTCAACTCATATATTGACCCATGTGAGTTTATATACAAACCCCTATGAGTAAACCCATGGATTTCAACTCGTATGGTATACATGTGGTGAACCCGCAAACCCAACCCGCCCAACCTATATTTTTCAAATACCCATTAAAATCATTACTCATTTAACTCATTACCCATTTTAACCATACCCACTCGAGTTTAAAAATAGATAACCCGCTTGACCCACAGGTTACAAGTATATTTTTCCACCGCTAATTTCCCATCAATAAATCAAAGACTCCTAACTTTCATAATTAACTAGCATTTGAGATTTGAAAAGATAGCCAACCATTTAAAGATGGGAAATGTACAAAGATAACCCTACATACTTTAGTAAGTGCATATATAACCCTGAGATAATTTTTAGTGCAAAAACAACCCAAACTACTTTACATAAGGACAAAAATAACCCTAGTGATGTGCCCAATTATATCATATTTTTGGCACATTCGAAGTCTAATTTTGTAATAGATTAGGGATTTAATTTGAAGTAAATTGACATTTTATCAATTAGAGAGTTAGGATGATAACACATGTTTTATGTCATAATTCTTTAATTTATAAAGTATTTTGAAGATCATTTTGAAACTTCTTTTGAAGAGGCCGGGTTTGAAGAGTTCAAGATTGAAAAGGCGACAAAAGTTAGAAGAGAAGACCAATTATTCTGGAAATTGGTAGTAATTGAGCATAAGGCTTGACACGGCCAATGGCAAAGGGTCCAACAACCTGTTTTGTTTCTCTTTTAATTCTTAGACTATAAATACCCCCATTCTCTCCCCCATTGAAGACACGGATTCTCTATCTTCAAAACCCTAGATTTCCATTTACTCCTTCATATTTTCATCTTTTATCCTATGTTTACCATGGATTTTTGTGTTTTTGTTATGTGTTTAGCTAATCTAGGCTAAATATAATCTTGGGAGCAATTGGTAAGCATTTCTAGCATGAATTTGTGAGATTTGATTTCTCCTATTTTGTGCTTTGATTATCAAGTATATTTTGTGCTTTCTTGTGTAGTTAA
>JAULKK010016839.1:0-10029 GCA_032355705.1 Rubia peregrina
AACCTAATCTGATGACCTCCCCCCGGCACGTTTGAACTCACCTGGCTGTTAGACCATCTTCGCCTGCTCCCTCCACATCCACATCAATTACCAATCAAAACTTAATCCGATGACCTCCCTACGACACATTCCACCTCCAAATCAAGCCATGGAACTGGATCAGTCGCGGATACCACCCTCTTGCTCTTCCAGGAACCACCGCCACCACCTCCGTCTGTTGGGATCTCTACCGTACTAAGTTTGGGTCGGGGCCTCCGGCTTCTACATCGCAATCATGGTCAATGGGAACATTATAACAAAATATGGTGAGAAAGATTCGAATGCAACATTATGACCCGATGTTAAGCTTGTGACCCATCAATTTAGATCTGCGAATTTCATTTAATTTAGCAATAAACTAGAACCATTGGATGAAATGTATCAACAACTCAGATTTGTTCTCACATAAGATGAGTGTTCTCACATGATCCTAATATATATATTTAATAGAAGTAGGAGAGTATTATATTTGTTCTATTACATAGATACAACCTAACAAAGAATTAAAAATATGGTGAAATTATCAGCATTACCAGAGTACCCTCCGGAAAAGAAATAACTGCTCCATGTAGACTTCTGCCTCTGAAGGATGCTTCCTCCACATTCAACCCAGCAATCTCCGAGAGCTTGCTTGGAGGGGTGTGAATGTTTGTAATCTGGATGTTTGATGGGGTTACTCCCCAGTTTGGATACTGATAGGTGAGGACGCATTTGAAAATATAAAAAAATAGAATAGAGGAATGCGTCCTCATGGTGCACTTTTTTTTTATTAAATATTTGTCACACGTGATTACATGGTGCGTCCTCATGCCATACGTGATTACACGCGCCATACGTACATTACACGTGTCTGTGTAGCCACACGTGGATTACACGCACATGTGTAGCTACACGTGGATTACACGCGCCACACAACTCAAAAATAATAAATTAATGATTTATATAAGAAAATAATATATTAATATTAGAATTTTATAACTATTATTCTGTATAAATTATGAAATAGTGATATTTATTAATAAATTTTAATTTATAAGAAAAAGATTGTTTTGATAATATTCAATCCATGTACTACTCGAAAAAAATTATATTATTATTTTTTTTACAAATGTTATTAATGTTTTTGTCCAAAAAATAGCTCGTCCACTCTCCTCCGGCGACTCCGTAGGTATGACACGTGTAATCCACGTGTGGCGCATGTAGCCACACGGCGTGGCGCGTGTAATCCATGTGTGACGACTCCGTAGGTATGACACGTGTAATCCACGTGTGGCGCATGTAGTCACACGGCGTGGCGCGTGTAATCCATGTGTGACGCGTGTAATTCACGTGTTGCTACACAGGCCTTTTGTTTTCCATTTTATTTTTCCAGATTTAACCTACAAAATTTTTTAACAAAAATTAACGCACCATGAGGACGCATTCCTTGAATGCGTCCTCTTTTCTACTTTGTTTTTTTTTATTTTCAACGGCAAAACTAGATTTTTTTAAAAAAAATAAGCGTTGCCGAGGATGCATTCTACGAATGCGTCCTCACCCATCTGTAACCAAATTGGGGAGTAACCCCATCAAACATCCACATCTCAAATATTCACACCCCTCCAAGCAAGCTCTCGACAAAACCAAGAAGATGATTCCTAGAATCTGGTTTCTGGTATATACCACAAGGGACCTTGTACGCGGAATTTTTCTCCGTATCACCAAGGCATGGAGCTTCTAAGTATTAAAAATATTTATTTTGCTTCTTCTTCCATCTTCCAAATCTCCATTCAAATCTTGTCACATCCTCCATGGCAATCAGCTGTCGAAGAGGACGAGGAAGGGTTAGTATCATCTGCTACCACCACTTGCAACTATTAATTCCCGATTTTAACCTAAGAGTGCATTCGCACCAAGCAGGTACTTTTAACAAAGAGTTCAAACTGAAGATGCTAGAATGGGAATCCCTTGGATGCTAAATCCTAAGAAAAGATACTCCCTCTGGTCCTCTATTTATATCCTCTTTTTAATATATATTTTCTCAAGGCGTGTTTGACCACCGATAACTTTAGTTGTGTCTAATAACAAACGATAAAATTTTACTTTTCAGAAACTACACGTTATGGAGAATCCAAAAATATCTCATATGATGTCTATTATTACATATAACAAAAGTTATCGATGGTCAAACATGCCATAAAAAATTGCGGTCAAACGAGGGCAATGTTTAAAAATCAGAGGGAGTATATGTTACGGAGAATTCAAAAATATTTCACATGATATATGTTATTATATACAACAAACGTTATCAATGATCAAACATACTTTAAAAAAATGTATGGTCAAAGTGGACCATGATTAGAGGATCAGAGGGAGTAACTAAAATTACGTTGATTGTTTTGTTACTTATGTAAATAGAATCATTAGATGTTTCTCACGTGTAATAATGTAATAGGCTGAGTATAGCATATTCGTAACCCAAATATGAAGAATTTAATTTAGAAAAGGTGAGTTATTAACTATATATTTTTTATCGAAAGTGTAAAAACTGAAAGTATCAATCCAATCTTATGTTTTTGAGGAAAATATCAATCTACCCTCGCAACCTGAAATTGATTTTTTTGATAAAATGACAATTATACACTTGAAATTTAAAAAATCCAAAAAATAAATAAATGTGAAAAGTCTAATTTACCCTCCCTCTTCTTCTTTTTCCTCCTCTTCTTTTTTCGTTTATTCTTTTCTTCTTTAGTTCTCAACCACCGTCGTCGCCTGATCTGAAACACCGCTCCGTCGCTCGCCCGTGAACACCTTCAATTCAATGGACTTCTTCCCACATGCTGCAACTTCATGGGTCGTAGCTTCTTAGCACTTTTCCATTTGAAACGAGGGATGACACTGGGGCGGGTTTTGGTGGAGATTTGCTCTGCATCTGCTCCAATTGGATGGGTATGGAAGTAGTTTTGATGGGATTGGGGTGTGTATGAGTATGAAAATCATACCAGCCATGAGTAGTGGGTCGGGTATGGATATCAGTTCACATCCGTCCCATTCCCGCCCGCCCCACCCCACCCCACCCCACTAAACTTGCTATATACCCGCTAATTTAATATAAAATAAATTATTGTCTATTCATGTGGCATACATCTTATAATATTTTTGTGTATATACATTTATTAATTGGGTTATTTACATTTATAACCCTGATTTTAGGCTAAAAGTGTCAATATAACCCTGTAATCTCAGAAAGTGTCAATTTAACCCTAGCTAAATATTGTATTTGACAATCTAACCCTAAATTTTGGAACATTTGTGCCGACATACCCAAAATCCTTATTTTCGGCGTTGACCCTCTAAATTCGTGCAATGAGAATAAAGTGGAATGACTAAAATAGGCTTACTTATGACCTAAAAATTTATCCCAAAAAATACCCCTAAACCTATCTTTCTTCTTCAAATGTTGTCGCCGCTAATGTGCTCCGTCGTCGCTGCCGCCACCGTGTTTCGCTGCCTCCGCCGCTTTGCAAGGTAGCCACCACCATTCCCTCAAGATCCTGCCCCCAAAGCTACTACTTCAAAATCAAATCCAACCAGCACAGTAGTAAAAATAGTAACAATGGTATCAGAGGAGTAGTATGCAGTTAGTGCAAGAAGAAAAGAATAGGAGGATGAACTTACCAGTACACGATCTGTAGCTATCATTTGCACGTGTTTCGCCTCCACCACCGCTAGATTCACTGTCGCCTCCACCACCTACTCCAAACACTAACTCTTCCCCAACCCCCACCATCTCCAAACCCTAAATATCCCCTCCATTCGCCACCCTCCTCCTCCTCTTCTCCGAGACCACCACTCCCGATTGTCCCCAATTCATCTAAACCCGAGCCCCCTTCGCCGCCCTCTTTCTCATCCCCGAGACCACCGTTATTGACACTCGCCATCGTCATCACCTGTAGGTCCTTTCTTGTTAACCCTTGCCGTAAATCCTTTCTTGTTGACCCTCGTCGTCGTCATCACCACTGCCTCGAGCTCCCCCATGCAGTCCACCAAGAACCTAGCTCCACCCTCCTCTCTCATCCCTTTCCATGCCTCTGTCACGTCTCCGTCACCCATCTTCTTTGCGTTAAAACAAGGAGTGAGAAATATATTCAGTCAAGCGAGTGGTGATGAGATAGTCGCACCGGGGTCAAGGTAGTAGGCTAGTAGCACCGGTGATAGGCGCTGACGAGGTAGAATCGAGCGGTGGTGAGTCGGGTTGTGTGCTTTTAGTGTGAGGAAGAAATTGTAGAAGAAAGTAGGAGAATAAGGGGCGGTGTGGTCTATTCATATTTTGTATATTTTTTTTGAAAGAGGGCAAATCGGTCTTTTCAACAAAATCTGACAGTAAAATGGTTGACCAAAAAGTCAACGAGGTCAACAATTATTTTGGCACTTTATGAGATTGCAGGGTTATATTGACATTTTCAACCTAAAGTAGGGTCATTTTAGCACTAAAATCTTATTAATTTTAATATAAAAGTTGCTATAAAAGTGAGTATTAGCTATTTTTGGGATATAAGTGAGATGAGTACAATGAGTATGAAGTGGGTAGGGGGCATAAGTGGTGATGGGAGTGGGTATGGATTTTGTATAATACCCGCCTCATTGCTAGCCCTATTCGAAACCCTTGCCTCGTCACCTCGCCGGAGAATCGAAGTCACTGCTCTGTCGGTCACTACCTTGGCTTCGATTCACATAGGGTGGGTCAGAGGGTTTCGCGAAGAGAGTGGCGGATGAGAGGGTGACAGAGAAGAGGGAGGGTGTTTATAATGATTTCTTGGTGGCGGGGGACATGGTGAAAACAATGGTGGTGGCTGACGAGTTGGGGGCAACCAATCTTCAAATTCTGGCCGGTGAGCAACGACATTAACAAAAGTGTTTTTGAAAATGAAGAAGAAGAAGCATAGGGGTAGAATGGTTATTACTTTTTTTTTAGTTTTAAGCCTAGGGTATTTTTGTCTCTTCAGATGAGGTCAACGTCTGAATTCCTTTAGTCCACGCTGAAATAGTGCAATTTAGGTATATCGACACCATTGCTAAAAAACTTAGAGTTTGTTTCGCACATGCTGATTTTACAAGGTCATATCTGCACTTCAAATTTTAATAGAATTATTTGTTCACTTCACCCTTTAATTTACTATAAAAATCATTAACTACTCATTCTGGTTCTCTATTATTGTCCCGTTTTGGGCACTCTTTTATACAAAGAGTAAAATGAATGGTGTAGATTACACTGAATGTTGAAAAAGTGAATTGCGTGGATGAAATAATCTAGGATTAGTAAAAAAAAGTCAATATAAAAATCCTGCTCGCACTTCTGCTCGTCGGTTTGCCTGCTCGCGAGTAGCGGGGTGGGCTGGATCAATTGGCGTCGTCTCCTCCGCTGCTTTCAGCCATTTCCGTCATTCGTCACTAATGTTGCCACAAGTTCACACGCTCGTATCATCTTTTTCATAGAAGCGAGTAGATCTGACGCACTTGACGGAAAAGCAAAGCAACACATGGCCTCGCCTCATCCCCGCCTCGCGTCGTCGTCGTGGGAGCCTCGCAAAATCTGGCATAGTCTTCGTCACCTCACTCCGCCACGGCCTTTTTGTGGATACGTCGATTTTGCTCCGACATCCTCCACCGCAGAAGCTTCACCTCTCATCGATTTTGTCGAGCGCGGTGGATGCCGATCAGGAGCGGAAGAAGAAGAAGAACCGCCGATTGCAGAATCACGCGGTAGATCTAGAGTGGAAGAGGAAGAAGAATCACGCGGTGGATGCCGGTCAAGAGCGCTGATTAGAAAAATAAATATTTTTTGTTTTTTAAATTAGGAAATTATGAAAATACCCCTAATCATATCGGAAATAATGTCGATTTACCCCAAAATCTCCCGGAATCTGGTTTTGGGGACACAAATTTTTACTTTGAATTTGTGAGGTACTAAAACAACGTGGTTTTGCTCTTAGGGACCAAAAGATGGTAAAAGATGCTATGTTGGAGACCAAAAAAATATTTAGTCTTTAGAAAATTTTATATGTGTGATGAAAATTGGATTAAAAAATAAAAAGAAAATGAATGATTAAGAGTATTTTAAAGTTTTAACTATATTTCAAAAAAAAGTATTAAAATAAAACGAAACGAAGGGAGTAGTAAAGTTCAACAGTTATATCAATTGAAGGTTAAATCATATACTACTATGGTGTGTTTGGTAAGATTTAAAATATGATTTAACTCCTTTTTTTATAAAAAAAATAAATAGTCAGACTCCTTCTCATTAATATATAGAAATGAGTTATGATTGATTGTTTGCATAATCACCGGTAGGGATGATCATGGGTTGGGTCTAATAAGATCCGGACCCGACCCGGACCCGTAGGGTCCGAAAATTTTAGACCAGTACCCAGACCCGATGAGGCTAAACTGGTCTTGGGTCTAAAATGGGTCTAATATTCTATTTTTTCTTCACTAAATAAAATATATATTATATTAAATTCAAATAAATGAACTTCAACATGTATTAGAATTAATTTTTAAAGATTACAAAATATACAATACATATTATTTGTTGAATTTGAAATAAAAAATACAAAGAAAATATGAAAGTAATTTAGAAATTTTGGTAAAATTATATATAGTTAGACTTATATGGGCCTACGAGTCGGTTCTGGGTCGGGTTTGGGTCTTAGTATTTTAGACTCGGACCCAAACCAGAACCCGTATAAAAAATCTAGACCTATACTCGAACCCAGACCCGATGAGTCTAAATTTTTTGGACCCATACCTGATCCAAAGGGTCTAGACCCTGTAGGTCTGGGTTGGGTGCTAAACCCATGATCATCCCTAATCACCAGTGTTGATCTATCTATTTTTAGCTGATAAACTAGTAGTACACTAGTGATTAGTCTATTCTATTACACTTTAGAGCTGATAAACTGTAGAACACCACAACTAAAATGAGAAAAGCCTATCTATTACATGGTGGGATAAAATCCCACATGACTAGCTCATTGAGAGTGAGTGGGGTGAGCCTCCCTACTTGAGCTCCACACCGACATGGTGTATCAGAACTTTCTCCACGCCAACTTGGTGTATAGAGACTTAAAAACGATCATTTATTAGGGAGGTATAACCCGAGTTGTGCCTGGTCAGTCAAACACAACACCCTGATTGCCCTGGTGGCTAACTACACTACTACTGAACTGAAATCGGGGTAAAGGCGCACTAGATCTGGGAGACCGGAAGTAAAACAGCCCAAGTAGGAAATATAAACCAGCATAATTTCAATTAAGCCAAAATGGTGATCTGGTTCATCCTTTACAGATCTGAACCTGTCATCGCCCTATTTGGACGGATCTGACCCACGATGATTAATCGGTGTGTGCAACATTTTTGCCGGTCACCACTAAATAAAGAAATACCAGATTTACCATTTTCATTTTCGTTGGCACTAGGTTAAGTCGTACGTCTCCTCCATCGATGCACTTCACCTCCTGCGACTATACTCCACCCTTGCGCCCCCACAACCCCACACCCGTTGTTGTACTTCGGCTCCACTTATGTACGACCCGTTGATGAGAAAATGCCGAGTTGGATTCCGTCAACTTCGTGTGAAGGTCATCGTCTTCTTCGTGCAACAACGAAAGGCCAGCCTTCTCTTCTTGGAAAGTGAGCGAGCTCCGTCTTCTGGTCAATCTTTTCTGGGAAATGTTGGGCTCTTTCTTCATCGCCGGCTATGTCTCCTTCGCTCGGTGACGATGTCAAGATTATGGTTGTTCTCCGACTTTCGATGTGGTTAACCTTCCTTTCACCGGCCGATTTCAGTTCTAAAGCTAGAAACTTCAATTAGGGTAGGGAAATAAAACAACAATTAGGGTGGGGAGGCTGTCGGACTGCCTGATTTGGTGGCGGAGGCAGCCTCCGAACAAGGATTTTGGTTAGGCTTGTTGGAGAAGATGAGTTTTGGAGAGGATAAGTTCGGATGAGAGAGAAGTCAGAAGGTGTATGGTTATTTATGCGCTGATTTAACTGTTTGGTAAAGTGTAGTAGTGGAAAACATTTCATGTTAAAACCATCTTTGAATGCCAACTATCAAGTGCACTCGAGTGCCAGCGATCGAGAGCTCACATCAACGCTCATGTCTCTCGAGTGTTCGCGACTAATCGGCTGCATAGGCAAATCGTCCACTGCCACCACCGAATGGCCACCACCACTGCCTAACAACCACCACCCACTACAACAACCAATCACCACCATCACCATTGTTGCTGTTGTTGACTGTCGCTATGCCACAACCGGCACCAACACCTCCGCCTCTTTATTTATCAAAATATAAAAAGTAAAAATGCAAAGCATATATTAGTAAAATACGTGTGTGATTTTGACAATTTATACTGGAACAAAAGAAGCAAAACTTGGGTCTGTTTTCTGAAATACTGTTCTGCTTTACCCAATTAAATCCGGCCCGATAGGCGATGCGACTCGATCCTTCTTCAGTTCCCTTCAGAAATAGAAAAACCAGAATTTGGAAAGTGTAGAAATTCGAAAATAAAATCTCGAAGAGGGCACAATAAGGAGGAAGATCCAGCCGAAGCTTCTAGCATTCCTCATTTCATTGCCACCACCAATTGCAACAATCTCCACCCGTTCACCGCCGTCTGTACGGTTATACGGAGTATTTGGGAGTTCAACCTTCCGATAACCCCGCGGAGGTATGGAGAAGCTTCGATGTCAGAGGATTGGTTGCAACGCGTTTTTCACTGAGGACGATAACCCCGATGATTCCTGCACATACCACGATTCTGTTAGTCTCTCCGATTTTACTTGCAGATTTATGTTAGCTTTTCGCTTTGTTGTTTGAGTCAAGCTCCAGTCGCCGGCAATTCGTATTCATTAGATATATTATGCTGTATACTGCGTCAGAGATGAAATTATACCCTTGATTTTAGGTTTGATGCTGCTTTAGCCAATTTTCGATGTTAGCTCCATTTCTAGTGTTGTGAAATGTGTATGTTCTCTGTTGTTTAACTCAAATTTGTGTGTGTAAACTTGAAATCAACTTGTGTTTATATCACTTTCCTGTGGTTTTCGGTCACTAATTTTTTTAATACGTGAACTTCGTTCCGAGTGCCTCGTGCTTTTGTTCCTTGCTATTTACATTTGAAGTAGTAGTAAATTAGAATCATATGGAATAAGATGTTACGTGATTCATTGGCTGCTATATGGTCACTACATTGGTCCTTCCGATGGATTTATATGGTGAATAAGTGTTGAGTACTGCTGCTTTAGGTCTATATTATTCGACATTGGCTACTGAAGTTAGAAAGTAGCCTAAATAGTCTGGATAACTGAGTTTGGATTGATGCATGGAGGAGGTTCAGTTTAATCTGCAAACGTAAATTTATCTAAAAAATCCATTGTAATTAATGGTAGCAAAAATCTTATCAATACTTTGGTTGAAAATTTTCCTTGGACAATGTGAACTTAATCTCATCAATAGCTTCACCTGAATATAAGCCGCTCTTGTAAATAATAGATTGCTGTCTTCATTTACTTTTGTGCGGTTGCGTACGTGTCGTATTGCTTCATTTCCTGGTCTGCCCAATTTGTACGTCATGTCTTATGAGCTTGTTCAAGGAGTAATGAGCATCAACCAGGTTCAATAGATTCTCAACTTCCATGAATTGAGCATTGTTTTGCATTTTTCCATCCTTTATTAAAGCTGAATTATATGAAGCGTTTACTTATAAAGGTTCTCTGTCTTTTGCGTGGTGTGGTGGTTTCTGATTGGACGTGCTGATGGTCTTATCAGGGCGTAAGTAACATATTTGATGTGATTGTCTTGTAAGATGATTTAATTTTACATAGTACTTTTTTTCTAAAAGGATTATTTGGGTATTCTGAAACTTTGAATTTCCCAGCCTCTGTTCCATGATGGGATGAAAGAGTGGAGCTGTTGCAAACAGAGAAGCCACGACTTTAGTTTAT
>JAULKK010016849.1:0-10029 GCA_032355705.1 Rubia peregrina
ATTTTGGAACTAATTTCCAAAATAAAAACAAAATTGGAAAACAATTAAAAATGGTAAATTGTTGTCCCTGCATCAGTAGGTAATCGATTGATCGTGTAAGCCGTTGTCGCAAAAGCATCATCCCAATGGGAAATAGGCATATGCGAGTGAAACAACATGGTAAGGCCCATTTCAGCGACGTGTCTATGTTTGCGCTCCGCACGCCCATTTTGCTCCGGAGTGTAAGGACACGAGATCTGATGGTGAATGCCCTTAGTGGAAAAATGTTACCGCAATCGAGTATTCAGAAACTCAGTGCCCCCATCACTCTGAAAAACCATAATTTTGGACGAAAACTAATTCTCCATCAAAGCCTCAAACTATAAATAAGCATCGACAAAATCTGACTTTCGACGAAGTGGATAAAGCCAAGTAAAACTAGAACTATCATCCAAAAATAAGGCATAGTATGAAAAGTCATTCGATGATAAAACAGGGAATGACCCCCACAAGTCACAATGAATCAAATTAAGAATGTGCGCAACACGTTTATAGTTCTCAACAAAAGCCAACCTCTGACCCTTCACCATTACACAGGGGGCGCATGTGTGAGGTTTAGGCAACAAGGAGGAAACTGAAAGAAAAACCAGACTTCTGTAAACTGTAAATAACTTATGTCGGTGTATGACCCAAGCGAGCGTGCCAAAGCTCGTAGGATGCCCGTCCTTTATTCTGCTGCAAATGAGAAAGTAGAGTTGTCTCGCCTCTATCCAAAACATAGAGACCACCCCCACTATGACCCTTGTCCACGAATGCCTTGGAAACTTTGTTATGAATGACAAAGTTCCGATCATCAAAGGTGACAAAAATATTTAAATCCCTGGCCAGTTTACTAATAGACAGCAAGTTCTTAGTAATCTCAGGAACAACCAGAACATCAGATAAAATCAAATCATCATAAATCTTAGAGTCACCAACATGAGAAATCCTAACAGTTGCACCATTACCAAAAGAGACATAAGAATTACCAGAATAAGGAGTCACAGTCTCCAAACTAGAAGCAGAAGATGCCATATGACTGGTGGTGCCGGAATCGATGTAACAATTGGAGGTGCAACTTGTAGGGTCCAACTGCAGGGACGACTGAAAACTTTCAGGGAGATGGGTGGAATCCGTGCGACGAGCCTGAGAACCAATTTGTGCAAGCATCTTGTAACAAGTCGTAGTGAGGCCGCCCACGACCAGCCCCAGCCGAGAATTGACCAACGGACTTGTCACCATCACGGTGCCCTCTGAAACGACCTCTTTTGGCAGCGCATGAACCGTACGCACCGCCGCCCCTCGCCACTGCATGGTCCCACGCGGATTAGCCGGGGGGTATTTTCCTGCGGTAAATGAAGTAGGCCCAGTAGCAGGGGCTGAATGTCCCTGTAAATTTTCAAAAAGGCTTCGTGGTTCTTTGCACGTGAGAGAACATCAGCATATAACGGAGTGGGTGATAAATTAATTAACGGTGCATAAAAATCCCTAAATTCTATACCAAGAGCAGTTAAGAACCATATAATCTGATCATCATTTGACATAGGAGAACCCTTCATAGATAACTGCTCAGAAATATCCTTAAATTTAAGCTGAAGATCATGAACTGTACCAGTCTTATGTATATCGTGGGCATCACCACGAAGACGGAGGATGGTTGAGGCACTGTTGTCATGATAAATGGCCTGAAGACTGTCCCAGATTTCCTTTGATGTGGCGCAGTCAGGAATTTCCGCCAAAACTTCCAGCGTGAGGGAGGAGAAAAGAAGACTGCACACACGTTGATCTTCATCGACCCATTGATCAAATTATGATTTCGCCTTCAAATGTGCCTCCATTGGGTCGACCTTTGCACCACCGCGGGTAGGAATGGCGCCGGTGGCCTTGGCATATGAGAGGGAGGTGGCGATGTTGTCTTCAAGTGGAGTGAGAAGCAGCGGGCATGGCTTAGAGCCATCGAGAAATCCGAACAACTTCTGGGGTTTAAGAACATAACCAATCTGACGTTTCCACAAGAGATAATTTGTTGATGACAATTTCATAATCATCATGTGGAGCAAGGTAGTGTAGGATAATTTATTTTCAGACATGATGACAGAAGAAAAAATCACGATGAAGATGATGGAGATGAGAAGCAATCGGCCAAAGGGAGAAGGGGAGGGCGGCGGCCGATCACAGAAAAAATATAGAGTTTAGGAATTTTGGAAAGGTTTGGACCAGATTTGCTCTGATATCATGATAGAAGATATTTCTCGTAATGATTATCATTAACCATGAAAGAGAATAAATAGTGAGTACAAGAGATAAGTTAGACTAGTCCTAATATAACTCTACGCTAGTCAACAAGATAAAAACAAATCTAATCATCTAACTGGTGTATTCTAACAAGAAGTACTCATGCCATCCCAGTTAGAGTTGCACTCTTGCTTTTTTACACGCCGTTCAAGATACATGTTTGATCATTAATATGTTTATCTACGTATAATAACAGCAAATAAAAAGTTGATATTTAGAAATTTGTGACAAATTGAACAATATCATATATGATAATATTATTGTTCATATATCTATTCAAATATGTGATTAAATGTTGATAGAGAATAGTGTTAAAAAAATAAGAGTGCAAGTTGAGGTGGGACAGAGGGAGTAGTTTAAAGGGCGAACGAGTTGAGAGGCCCATGAACTACCTTCGTCGTCCCCTTTTAGCCCTTTTTATTAAAACACTTTTAGCCCTTCAACTAACAAAACTGCTAAGTCGTGTCCCTTTCGTCAGGTCAAAACTTAAATTCTAAAGTCTTCTCTGTTACTTGAGAGTAAAATGTCTTTTCACTCTTTATTAGTAATAAATCCAGCCCTATAAATTTTAACTACAAACCCATCCCCCTACAGTTTCTAAAAATTACAATACATCCCTCTATCCTAAAACAACACCATCCGCCATCAACATCCGCCGCCACCATCCTAGCCCGCCACCACCCATCCCAGCTCTTGCCACCACTGTCCCATCCCTCCACCACCATTCCAGTCTTTTTGGCAACCTATCCTAGCCCACCACCATCCATCCCAGCTCTTGCCACCACTGTCCCAGCCCTCCACCACCATCCCAGCCTTTGCCACAACCCATCCCATCCCAACCCACCACCACCCATCCCAGCTCTTGCCACCACTGTCTCAGCCCTCCACCACTGTCTCAGCCTTTGCCACAACCCATCCCAGCCCGCAACCATCTTGAAGAAGCCCTAACGGAGTTCGATGGATGGGAGTGTTGCGGCGCCACCGCCTGAACCTGGGTTGCACATCCTGAACCCGAGTGTCGCAACTCAAATAGAGCAGAACCTGGGTGGCGCAGTGAAGCTCGGCTATACCGGGGGGAGAAAAGGAGAGTAGGTGGGCGCTGCTCGAATCGGTGGGACAAAGGAGAGCAGGCGGCACTGCTCAAAAAGAAGAAAATAAAAGGTAAGAAAAGGAGAAAAGAAATGAAAAATGAAAAATAATATTTTGCCCTTAAAATTAACGTTTTGACTAACACTTGACGCTTTGACGGGACATGAGGGTCACGACTTAGCAGCTCTGTTAGTTGAGGGGTCAAAAGTGTTTAAAAAAAGATTAAGGGGTTACGTTTCGACCTGCATTTGTTTACTTATAAGTTTCCTTTGTTATATTATTCAATGTGTACTTGTTATTTGTATTGTGTATAACTTTTTATTTTAATTTGCTATTGATGGTTCATTTTGAATTAGGAATTGAATTTGCTTACTTATATGTTGCATTTTCTAGTATTTAGTGTGTACTAGTTAGTTGTACCGTGTATGCAGTGGAAAAATTAAGGGGTGAGCCGGCGCGAAAAAACCACAAAAGGAATGGCAAGTGGTGCTGAATTTTGCAGTCTAGCGCCAAATAAAATGTCCTTGACATATCTGGCCAGGCCAAGAAATAAGCCGTTGGAAGTACGTACAACCTCCAAACCCAAAAAAATACCGTAGAGTGCCAAGATCGATAATCTTGAATTCCTAATTAACCTGATCAATAAACTTCCAAATGAGACGAACATCATTCCCATTAAGAATAATGTCATCAACATAAACCAGATAGAACAAAGAGGTACCTGGGAAAATACAAACAAAGACGTATCGGAGGAACTATATACAAAACCCAAGCCAATAAAAAATGACCTGAAATGTTGAAACCAAGCACGAGGGGCTTGTTTCAAACCATAAATGGCCTTGCATAGACGACAAACAAATTAGGACGCATCGGGTCTTTGTATCCAGCAGGCTGCTCCATATAAATCGGGGAGTCAATAATTCCATTTAAAATGCATTCTTAACATCAAGTTGTCGTAAGAGCCAATTAGGAGTAACAATAAGAGACAAAACGGTACGAATTGTAGATGCCTTCACCACAGGACAAAAGGTATTATCATAATCAAAGCCAGGTAATTGCAAAAAACCCTTAGCAACTAACCATGCTTTATGTCCGTCAAGAGAGCCACCATCCTTATACTTTAAACGATAAACTCATTTTGAACCAACAACATTTGCATTTATGGACGAGGAACTAAATCCCACGTCTGCTGAGTGCGAAAAACATCCATCCCTGAATCTATGGAAGTAGCCCATTTAGGATCCTTGACAGCCGAGCTACAGAAATATCATAGTCAGAAAAATCCTTATACCGGAGAGAGCCAGTGTGAGATCGAGTAGCCATCGGATGACAAGAAGAGGGACCCAACGATGAAGATGGTGTGGATCCCGAGGCAAGCACAGAAGATATGGTGGGCACGAAACTTGAGGCTGATGGCGGTGTTGGCCAGCTGGAGAAGCTAGCAGCGAGGATGGCACAGGCTGAGAAAAAATGTTGGGATCGCCGTCGGAGCTGCCGTTGGCAGTGCGTGTGCAGCACGCGCTGGCGGAGAGTCTGGCGTGTGCGTCTGATCAGCTAGCAGCGTGAGCTGCTGATCACCATGCGGCAAACAAACATAATTTTTAGATAAACCCTAAGTTTCCGGTACAATCTGTAAATAATAATGGGCAATTCAGCTGAACAAGATGGATCAAACACCTCAAAAGGCACTGATAAAGGTTCCAAAAATGCAGAAACATCAAGTGAAGGCGGATTAGTGACAGTACCAATACGGGTAGTTGGAAAAAATATCTCATCAAACCGAGCATGGCAAGTGACGTACTCATTCTTCGTAAGAGGATCAAAACAGTGATAACCCTTGTACTGCGAACTGTAACCCAAAAATATATCGGACATACTCTGAGGCACTAATTTATGTGCAACATAAGGCCTTAAATACGGAAAAACTCGACAACCAAATGGATGAAAGTTAGAGTAGTCAGGAGTAGTACAAAAATAGCAGCGAGTGGAGACTGACCAAATAAAACCGGAGTAGGCAGTCTGTTAATGATGTAGACTGCTGTCGAAAATGCATCATACCAAAAATAACGATGAAGGCCATAATGAAATCAAAAAACCTGTCTTAGTAATATAACAATGCTTCCCCTCTTAGCGACCATTTTGCTCTGGAGTGTAAGGACAAGAAAACTGGTGATGAATGCCATATGACGAAAAATGAGATCGCATGGGATGAATCAAAAACTTGGTTCAACTATCACTCTGAAATACTTTAATGGTGGTAGAAAATTATTTCTCATCAAGAGCTTCAAGTTGCATATAAGCATCTACAAAATCAGACTTTCGTCGTAGAGGATATAACCAAGTAAACTGAGAAAAATCATCAACAAAATGGCATAATAAAGGTACCCGGAGAAAGAGAAAATGGTTGAGGGTCCCCAAAGGTCACAATGAACTAAATCAAGTATGTGTGGTGCACGTTTTAAATTATCATTAAAAGAAAGACACCTGCCTTTAGCCATCTCACAAGAAGAACACAACTGAGGCTTATGCTGCAAACTAGTAACTAACAAACTACCTACTTAAAGATGAAATAACAGAAAAATGATAATGTCCTAAATGACTCTGCCATAGCTCAAATGAGGCCTTGGATTTATTTGAGTTAACAAAAGAAACTAAAGCAGGACCACCATGATCTAAAATGTAAAGACCTCTCTTACTGTTTCCTCAAACCACGAGCTCCTTAGTAACCTTGTTCTGGATAGTGAAGAGTCGTCATCAAAACAAACAACATTTAGATCCTGGGTTAACTTGACGATTGATAATAAATTCTTGGTAATATTCAGAACAACCAATATATCAAAAAAGTAAGAGAATCAAAAATCCAAAAATTGCCAGTGTGGGAAATATGCATAGAAGAACTATTGCTAAAATAAACACGATGATTGCCGTTATAAAGAGCGACACTATCTAGGTTGGATACATAATCATTCATATTATTGGTAGCTCTGGAGTCTATGTACCAATCAGAAGCAGTTTTATATTGCTGAAAATACTGTGGCTGAGCTGTATCTCAGAAATTGGCAGTGTATTCGCAAGATACATGAGAGAGCTTGTACAAGTATTAAACACGATGACCAGGAAGATGACAAATTTGGCACACGTAAGTTCCACCACTATGGCCACCCTGTGAGTTCGGCCGCCTCTCCCACGCTTGTTGTCACAGTCTCCTCTGCCACAGCCGGGTTGTCCAGATGCTTATGGAGATGCAGAAAAGGATGGAAGTACTTGTCCAGAAGCAGTTGACGATTGAGCTTTGAGAGAATACTCTAAAGCTTCAGCATCAGACACAATAGTAAACAACTCCGGTGGAGAATTTTGATCATTTGAGCTGATGAAAACTGAGAAAACATGTCATTCAAGCCAGGACAAAATTATATAACAATGTCATCATCTGAAAGAGTGTTACCCATTGCACACAATTTATCAAGAATGTCTTTGAAATGAGGGTAATAATCCTGAACAGATTGATCATCCTGACGAATGTCGTACATGCAATCATAGAGATAAAGACGAAGAGATATTTAGTGGCCAAATTATCTCATACCTTATCAGTAGTGATCATAACATCAACCATTGACATCACAAATGGATTAAGGGATGAAAAAAGCTGCCAGGACTAGCTGATTTGATTGAATCCAAGGATCATAAGCCTCCATGAGAGCTTTGGAGGAGTCAGCACCTTCAGAATTCTTATCGGAGGATCCCTTAGATGCTGAATCTGTTAGAGGATCCGGGCAGAGGGTAGATCCATCAACAAAACCAATTAATTAGTAGTACGTAAAACAGAAGTAACCTGAGTACACCAATGAGAGTAGTTAGAACCATCAAGTTTGATGGTGATGTAGCTAATTAAAAAAGGAAGCGAATGAGACTTTCTTAGGAACGAGCATGATATGAATCTCCTCGCAAAGACTCTGGATTGCGGAATTTTAGATCTTTGACAACAATAGGGGTTTGCCAAACCCTATATAGCCGCATAAATTGATCAAAACTAGCTCTTGGGATCTTGAACAACTCAAGAATTGTAACGCCAACTAGCCTGCAGGATTGGTTCACAATTCGAAAATTTACTTGTTAACTAGCCCGCAGGATTAACTCACAAATAAAGGTTTTTTGTTCACTAACTAGCCCACATGATTAGTTCACAAAGAATATTGATACTTAATTAACTCGCGTGATTAAGCAACAATGAAAATTAATGCTCGCAAGCAATAAACTCAAAAATCTAAATTTTTTATTAATAAAAAGGAGAGGAAGGGCTCGGCCATACCGCTTTATTTATAGGGATATATCTCGCCCAAAACCCTAATTACAATTGGAAATTGAATCAAATTATGGTAGCTTTAAGAAGTTAATATCATATCTAACTAGAACTCCTAAAATAAATGGTAATCTACTCGAATTCTTCTTCAAGTAACCTTGAAGAATATTACTTTATCTAATCTTACTAAATCTAATTCTAATCTAATCAAAACTCCTAAATTGCAATATTTTAAAATTAATTATAAATATGAGCACACTACCTCATTAAAAAACACAATGGGAAAAGGAGTATAGTGTCAACCTCATAAAAATATTAAACTAAGAAAAATATAATAAATGACATTTTTGACATCTTATCAGGGCAAGTACATATCCAAACACAAAAGAAAAAAATCAAATCCCACCAAACGCACAACAAGCTTGTGAATGGTGGTGGACAACTGATCTAACTTTCGTGCGTGAATTTTGGAGCAACAAAGGCAGCAATGGAGAGCAGAAGACAACGGCCAGTCTGATCAGCGACGCATGTTGAAGACACGGTGACGCGTGGACGGCGCATGAAGGAGCTGGCATCCAGGTGGTTCCCATCGGCGATCGACGATAGCTCCAAAGTGGCGGAGATCGTGAGAAGATGACGGGTGGGAATGGCGAGGATCGGGAACCGGAGGGAAAAATTGGTAATTTTCTGGTAAAGCCAGGAATATTTAGAGAGACCTAACTGATACCATGATAGAATGTAAAAACTAAAATAATTGTGGCCGTGTGTATTGATATATATATAGTTAGTACAAAGGGTATACAAAACATTTCTTATCCTTATTCTAAATCAATTATATCTCTATTATATATATAACCTATTTACATTATTCATTCACTATTAATCTGATACTATAAAAATACGTTGGCTGAATTTATAAGCGGAGCATTTTCTCCTTGAAATACTCTGGAGGCTCTTTCTTGCAGATCACAACCAAGTAATAGATGACACGACTCAACGTGTTCCAGACGCATCAGAACCTTAGAAACACTAACTATTTCTGTCACTATACTCAACCTTCTCATGTGTCTTTCTTATCTATTTGATTTGAAAATTCATAGCTTAGTCAAAAATAAACGAGGGATGAACTAATTATCTAATCTTGCACTAGTGGAAAAGACTCTATTTCACTAATTAAAGGCAGCGATATAAGGTGGTTCCGTAATTTTTTAAAGAATTGCCTTTAAAAGAGGTTCTGAGTTCGGAACTCATCTATTTCAGCTCTCTTTTTAAAGGCGGTTCAGCCATCTATTAAAGTCAGATCTTGAGGAACTGCCTTTAACCGACTCTATTGAACATCAATTAAAGGCAATTCTATTGAAACCGCCTTTGAATGAGGTTTCACATTTAGAACTCGTCTATATCGAGTCCCCTCTATTTTAAAGGCGGTCAGACATTAATCTTGATGAACCGCCTTCCATGAACATCAATTAAAAACTATTTTACAATTTAATGAGCTCACTTTAATGGATTATTTAGCCCAATTATAAAAAAGATTAGGGTTTCACTATTACCATTCTTTCAGTACTCTCTTTTCCCCCCCACAATTTGGCCGCCTTCTTCCTCTCCACATAAACGTAGCTCCACCTTCCTCTCCACTCCTTCCATCTTTCCCTCTCCTCTCCGCCATTCGACTCCCCTCTACATAGTAGCCACCACGCACCTTCTCCCAGTTTGCTAGATCCGTCACGACCGACTCCCCTCCTCCACTGTAGCCATCACACGTCTTCTCCCCATCCGCCACTATCGGCATCGCTCTCCGTCAGATCCGCCATGGTTTTCCCATCTCTCTCATTCACCTTGTGACCAGAAGCTCCCAATATGGAGGGGCTACTCATGTTTAATCATTCATCTCGCTCTATTGACTCATAAGTGAAGAAGACATTTGGCAATCAGATTTCATTCAATGGATTTCGTTTTGGCTTAAACCTTTGAGAATTTTTGTGTTAGAGTATTTGAGTGTTATTGTTGAATTCTGGGACATTGGCTGAAAGGATACTGATATGCGTGGCTGATTGTGTTTCACTGAAAACTACCGAAAACCAACTTTGGTTTCAGACATTTTTTTTAAAAAACCCTCATATTTAAGTCCCAATTAAAGGCAATTTTTGAATTGTCTTTGATCGTTGACGATATAATCCGAGAACACACTGATCAAAGCCGGAGCTAATGAAGTCATCCAAAAGTGATTTTATCCGATATAATCTCGTTTAATAGGTGTGTTCTCCTTTGGTCCCCACTGATGATGATAAAATCTCGTTTAATAGGTCTGTTCTCCATTAGTCCCC
>JAULKK010016860.1:0-10028 GCA_032355705.1 Rubia peregrina
ACCACTAATATATAAAAATATATATACTTAATATTAATGGTAAAAAAAATTTACATGGGGTAACCTAATACTAATTCCCCCCCTTTTTTTTTGCCATGGGGTAACCTGGGTTACCCTAGGCTCTATGCTGGATCCGCCAGTCACACCGGTCTGCTTCACAGCTCGAGATGGGTGGAAATGCTTGAGCTCGAAGATTCTGATATCATTCTTAGGCAGGATGTGGTTTTCTTGAGTTTGGATCCATAAGTTTACTGATGTTTAAAAACTCCCTTGCTTTTAAAAGTATCCTTTGAAAATACGCATCTTTTGATTAAAAATATAAAATAATAAGTAGCAAATCTCATTTGAATACATTTAACTTTTGATTAAAAAAAACTCATTCTATAACATTTATGGTTAAATTAAAATTATTTATAATTCAAGGGGTATTATTAAATATTTTAGAATTTTTTATGACAACCTCAATGCAGTATATAACAATAAAGATCAAATTATGCCGCTAATTGTATACATTATAAAATAATTTCGTCTAACGGTTTGTGGGTCTAAAACATGATAGAGTAATTTTAAATATTATAGTAAAAAATAGTACAAATCAAATTTTACAACTCCAAAAAGAAAGTTATATTGAGAGGCAGTATTATCATTGATAAAATATACTCCCTCCGTTTTTCTATTTATGGCACCATGAGTTTAGGTGCTTGGATTTAGGTGAATAAAATGAATGGATGAAATTGAATGTAAAAAGTAGAATGAGTGGATGAAATTGAAAGAATCTTTCCAAAAATGGAAAGAGTGTCAAATAAAAGAAAACATCCATTTATAGTAAGTGTGTCATAAATAACAAACAGAGGTAGTAGTAATTGTACAGGAGTTCCAATAGAGAGTAAAATAAAACTGTTAACAAGAGGGAGTATTATGCCTGTTAAAATATAGTACATGAGTTCCAATAGGGAGTAGAATAAAACTAGAGGGAGTAACATGATAAAATCCAGTAAATATAGTACATGTCAGCAGTTACCGTGATAAAATACAGTAAAAATAGTACATGTGTTCTTATATAGGAGTATTAAATATAGTGCATAAAACATGCTTTTTTTCTTTCTACGCTCACCGACTCAAATTTTCTCCTCCAAAACCTATGGAAAACAGCTCTCAGCTCCAAAACCTTAGCAACATCAGCTCGTGAAAATGTCGAAGATCAAGTGCTTCTATGAGGTTCCTGTGGCGGATAAACACGAGAATGGAGATAACTTTGGGAAATGCCCAACCTGCAAGAAGTTGTTGTTTGAGACTTGTAAATCACGCATGAATGTGACAAATTACAGGTGAAATTGGCTTCTGTTGGATTTAAGGCAAGATATTATTCACTGAAACTTTCAGCAGATTCGCCAAATGAGATGAAATACAGGAGGAAAGAACTGTTATATACACCTAAATGCTAAACTTATATGTTACTATATATTTTAAACACCTCTTCTTTGTTTTGCATGTGTAAAGACTAGATTTTGCTTGTTAGTCGAAGAGACCGTCAAGAAAGTGAGGAAGTCTCTCCTGAAGATGGACACATGTTGAGTTTGAATCATTACTTCCTTAACTTTCACATTTTTTTCTCGGTTTAGTTTTATGAACTTTTGATTTTCAACACATTTCATTTTCATATGAACATAAGGGAGAGTATTCCCTTCAATTACTTTAGGTCTCTTAAATTTCGGAAGGTTCAACAGAGGACATGACGTTCCAAACACATGATGCTCCAAATGATACTATGGTAAATCGCATCACGCTTTTACTACATGTTTGGATTTATTTATGTTATGGAGAAGTTCTGAATGACTCTGTTTATGAAAATTTGCAGGAGGAAGATGAAGTTATCATCAGCTTCTTCTGGATCTTGAGACTGAATTTCGAAAGAGAATTTGTGAGTCTCTAATGTTCGAACTGTTTACTGCTTAGTTTAGTGAGTAGTTCAGAATGAATGCATTGAGATTTCCTTTTTTTCGCGCAAAGGTTTCCTCCTCCCTTCTTTCGGGCATTGAATGGAGATATCAAGGACAATGCGATCTTGATCAGTCGCAAAGGGATATGGGCTGTGGCATTAGGCATCTGCAGCTGCCATCAAAACTTTGTTCTTTCGGGGAAAGGTTGGCGCACTGCCCTTGAAAGGTTAGAGAGGATATTTCACCTTTTGTTGTTTTTTTTGGTATTTTTATAAATGAGGTGATGAAATTTAATTCTGTCATGCATATGCATTGATTTGTGTTCAACTTGTAAGATAGACAGATCATAAATCCAATCAAGATGCATAAGTCAAACAAAAACCAAATAAACAACCAACAAATGACATAAATCCAGACATGCATAAGTCAAACTAAAACCCAAAATTATTACATGCATCTCTATACCATTCTTCCACCAAGCAGCATATCTACCACCCTGATCCTCTCTGCCAAAGAATTTTTATTTTTTAGTATAAAGTAATTGCATCAAACCCATAAAGAGAAAAAGGAAAACGAAAACTTATCATCAATTAAGATCTAATAACTGTGCCATCAACTTCTAGTTAGTTAGGCTCTAATTCCTTAAGTCCAGTCCATTCTTAGTCTGTTAACCCAACTTCAGTTTCTCAGATTTGAAAAGACCACTTAGTCCCTATGCTCATGACACTATCATTACTCATGGATTCTTTTCATAGAAAGTAAAAAAATAAAATAAAAGATCACATATTTACTCAAATGCCAGAAGCTTATACACTATATATGGGCTAAAATTAAAAGATTAATTCAAAATCATATGGGCTCACACCATATGGCTTCTTTGGCAGCTTTGATGGTGGCCTCGGCCATGGTTCTTTTGTGGGTTTCAACATGTGCCTTTTATAATCTTGTCAAGATTAGGAAATGAAAGTTAATCACATATTAAATATTTTGAACCAACTTTTGCACTTAATAATTGAAAAAAATATATTTAACACATGCAAATCATCTAAGATTGTATTTTTATTCAGAAAAATCGAAATATTTTGATGTTAAAACTTGATTGGAGCATAAGATTTTTGTTTTTTAAAATTTATTCAAAACATCATAACGCAACTCAATCGAGAAGAAATGGAAAAAATATTATGTGTATTTAGTAACTAGTAACAGTAAAAACAAATGTTTATGTTATTTGAAAATTTAATCTATAAAAATGGGAAAAATATTCTTGTTTACTAAGAATAAAACATATATAAGAAATTATTCTTATTTGTTGTTTATGTTATTTATGGAAAAACTATTATGTGTATTCATCTTTAAAATTGGGGAAAATGAAAAAAAAATCATCTTTAAAAATGGAATACACTTATTCTGTTAGCAAGTAAGAATAATTTCCATTTAGTCTATAAAAATGGAAAAAATCATCTTTAAAATGGGTTTAAAAATGTCTTGCAACAACAACTCTCGATTCCAAAACCTTAGCAACAACTCGTGAAAATGCCAAAGATTAAGTGCTTCTCTGCGGTTCTTGTGGCGGATAAACACACGAATGGAGATAACTTTGGGAAATTCCCAACCTGTAAGAAGTTGTTGTTTGGTTCTACTGGTGCTGCACACCTGAGAGATCAGGTTAGAGCTTGCAACCTTCATTTGCAATCTACATCTTTAAAAAAAGCTTCAACCTTCATGTTGAAAGATTCAATCTTCATGATGAAAGCTGCAATCTTCAAGTTGAAGCTGCATTCTTCATGTGGATTTGGATGTTGTTTGAAACTGCAACATTTTTCGTACATTTTTCCCATATAGGAGTTTATAGACTAAATGGAAATTATTCTTATTTTCTAACCGTAAAAGTGTATTCCATTTTTAAAGATGATTTTTCCCCATTTTCACCCATTTTAAAGATGAATATACATAACATTTTCCCCACAAATAATAGAAATAATTTCTTATAAATGTTTTATTCTTAGCAAATAAGAATAAATTTTTCCCATTTTCCCATTTTTATAGACTAAATGTTTCTATTAACAAAAACATTTTTTTACTGTTACTGGTTACTGAATACACATAACATTTTCCCCATTTCTTCTTGATTGAGTTGCTTTCTAATGTTCTGAATAAAAAAAGCACAAATCTTATGTTCCAATCAAGTTTTAACATCAAAATATTTCAATTTTCCAGAATAAAAATCCAATCTTAGATGATTTTTATGTCTTTAATATTTTTCCCCATTATTAAGTGTAAAAATTGATTCAAAATATTTAATATGTGATTAACCTTCATTTCCTAACCTTGACAGGCTTATAAAAAAACACAGGCTGAAACCCACAAAAGGACCATGGCTGAGGCCGCCATCAAAGCTGCCAAAGAAGCCATATGGTATAAGCCCATTTGATTTTGCATTAATCTTTTATTTTTTAGCCCATATATAGTGTATAAGCTTCGGGCCTCTGAGCCCATATGTGATCTTTTAGTATTTTTTTAACTTTCCATGAAAAGAGTCCATGAGTAATGATAGTGTCATGAACAAAGGGACTAAGACGTCTTTTCAAGTCTAAGAAACTGAATATGGGTTAATTGACTAAGAATGGACTGAACTTGAAGAATTAGAGTCCAACTAACTTGAAGTTTGGCACAGTTAGTTGGTTATTATAATTCGTTAGCATGAGGTCTATTAGATCTTAATTGATGTAATTATAGCTGTATTCTATAGCCATTCTTTTCTCTTCTCTTTCTGGGTTTGATGGTGAATTTCTGTTTTCCTTTTTCTCTTTCTGGGTCTGATGCAATTACTTTATACTAAAAAAAACTTTGGCAGAAAGGATCTGCTGGGTGGTAGAGATGCTGCTTGGTGGAAGAATGGCTTAGATATGCATGTAATAATTTTGGATTTTAAATTGACTTATGCATCTTTGGATTTACACCATTTCTTGGTTGTTTTTTTTGTTTACGTTTGACTTATGCATCTGGATTGGATTTATGTCATTTCTTGGATCTGTCTATCTTACAAGCTGAATACAAATCAATGCATGTGCATGGCAGAATTAAATTTTATCACTTCATTTATGAAACTACCAAAAAAAGACAGCAAAAGGTGAAATATCCTCTCTAACCTTTATGTGGTGAAAAAGTGTGTCAACCTTTCCCCGAAAGAACAAAGTCTTATGGCAGCTGCAGATGCCTAATGCCACAACCCACATCCCTTTGCGGCTTATCAAGATCACGCTATCCTTGATATCTCCACTAATGTCCGAAAGAAGGGAGAATGAAACCTCTGCGCGAAAACAAGGAAATCTCAATGCATTCATTCTAAACTACTCACTAACAGAACAGTGAACAGTTCGAACATTAGCGACTCACGAGTTCTCTTTCAAAATTCGGTTCCATGATTCAGAAGAAGCAGGTGATAACTTCATATTCCTTCTGCAAATTTGCATAAACAGAGTCATTAAGAACTTCTCCATATAAACATAAATAAATCAAAACATGTACTCAAAGCGCGATGCTATTTACCATAGTATCATTTGGAGCATCATGTGTTTGGAACATCATGTCCTGTTAAACCTTCTGAAATTCGGGAGACCTAAAGTAATTGAAAGGAATACTTTGCCTTCTGTTCATATGAAAATTAAATGTGTTGAAAATCGGAAGTTCATAAAACTAAACCAAGAAAAATTGTGGAAATTAAGGAATTAATGATTCTAACTCAACCTGTATCCATCTTCAGGAGAGACTTCCTCACTTTCTTGATGGTCTCTTCGACTAACAGGCAACATCTAGTCTTTACACATGCAAAACAAAAAAGAGGTGTTAAAAATGTATAGCAACATATAAGTTTAGTGTTTATGTGTATATACCAGTTCTTTCCTCATGTATTCCATCTCATTTGGCGAATCTGCTAAAAAATTTACATGCATAATATCTTGCCTTAAATCCAACAGAACCCAATTTCACATGTAATTTGTCACATTCATGCGTGATTTATAAGTCTCAAACATTGTTTTAAGTAAAGTTACACGTTTCAGTTGTCTAACCTTGTCAGAAAAAACATCATTCTTGAAAGTATCTGATTGAGATCTAATTTAACTTTTCACTCTCTCTCTCTCAAATCCCGAGTTTTTTCAAGAGCTGATGCATCACAAGGCAAAATAGTATCAAAACAAGGTCACTCAAAAACTGGTTTTACCGTTTTAGTTTTTAACTAGCAAATCTATGTTCTGCCTATGTTCCAACGTAGTCCTAACCAAGTACGTAAAATAAATAAATCACGCAAGACACACGACTTGGTTACGCAGTTCGGTGAAATCCACCTACGTCTGCGGGGCCTGGCCCAGTTCAGAATAAATCCACTAAATCAGAGATATAGTACATCGTTTATCACGCAATCTATACTTATCCTCTAATTTTTACACGTGAATTTACAAGCTCCCCTTGCTACCGATCCGCCTTAATCAGACTCTCTCTGACCTCGAAACTCGTCGACGCTGGATCTCCTCCTCTCGAGGAATTGAGGCATACGTTCTGAACTTTAGGCAACAAACCGAGTGTATTGGAACATGGTCAGATTTTGGCTCTGGGCAACTCTTCTCGGCAAAATAAATAAAATCTGAATGAAGATTTTTATCAAATAATTTCACGCATGGTTGCAGCCATATAATGTCCCTATTTATAGTCCAATATGCAGATTAGAATATCCATAATTATTTCCATAATATTGCTATTCCAAATCTGCTTATTGAAACATATCAAAATCACTTAAATAAAGGAATTTACCTTATCTCAAATATCCCATAATTATTCTTCAATTTCAATTCCATAAATATAGTGATTCTTCCATAATTCCATAATGCTTCCATAACTCCTGAATAAAATATTGCATAATCACCAATTACCATAGATCAAATTCTCTGCAATATTTATTTCGCAAATCTGCCGCAAATCCTGCTTTCTGCGTATGTTCCAAGATGGTAAGCTCTGCAGTGCGTGAATACTTCCTTCTCCATTTCAAACTCTGATTTTAATCAAATTCCTTGGAGATAGGAATTACCAAATATCGTCCACGTCTCTTTCTATAACCGAATATTTCAATTCCATAAATCTATTCCAATCTCATAAATATAGGAATTGATATATTCTCCAATCAAAGCATTATGAACGAAATATCTCATCTTTTTCTTGGATTACAACTCCACCTTCCTTATATCACTAACATTCCTTCTATGATGTTTCAACACAATCATTTCATATTTGCATACCTTCCATAAATTTCCAACTAGACAAATCTAGACTTTACAATCTCCCTCTTTGGCATTTTGTGGAACCAACCACCTTTTGGAATTTCATCACAAGAACTTATGTTAAATAGAAATACCATTCTTTGAAAACCATTCTGGATGTTGGAACATAACATCTCCCCCAAATTCTAGAACTTCCTCAACATCCAGGAATAATAAGCATGTTGGTACATCAATCCAACTGAGCCAATAAAGTCATCCAAGAAATCCAAAACATCTCCCCCTTGAGACCATAAAAATGCCAAACGCAATAGACACAAAAACCCCAAAGAAGAATATTCAATAAATGCAACTCCCCCTGAAGCAAACATCTGGCCTATGTTGGAACATAGTCATAGCAGAACTTCCAACCCTTTTTATGAGCAACTATATGTGCCTTCTAAGCATAAGAAACATGTTTAGCAAATAAAATCCGCTCCCCCTGAATTTAACACTGACTATGTTGGAACATAGTCCTGCAGAAATCAACTTTGTTCTGGAGCAGCTCTCTATGCTTCCAGTTGAGCCTTATCTGATCTATTCGACTGTCATATGCATTCCATGATCAATTTAACCACTTCATAATCATCCATACTAGCATGCCAGTCATAAGTCATCACATCATACATCATCATGTCTTCAACACCAACTTCTAACTACGCCTCCATTTTTTTTTCTTTTTCTCCTTTTTTCATTTTTTTGTATTTTTTTGAATATATACACACAAATAAAAATACTCAAGATGGAATAAAAACCTAACAAATGTACCTTAGATCTTCAACCCCCGACGAAAACCTTTCTAAATAGGAAAGGTAGTGAGTCTCACAAACCATTCCCTTTGGTCTTCTTTTGGTCCATACAAAGCCTTCTTGAGTTGATGATATACTTCCTGGAAACTTGCTTTATTATCATTGCATTTGAATCGACCAAGTTCTTTTTGCATTGCCGCAATCTAATAATCATCAAGTAGAGCATCTTTGTAATTCTCGTGTTCAATGAGGGAGAAAAAACATTGTAGACCAGCATGTTCTCTATAGTTAACCCGAGGGATCGATCGAATCCTTCTTCTGCTTGATTCAGCCCGCACTAATGTTGGAACATGGGAGAGTTCTGGGGAGGACGGTGTTCCAACATTGCTGAAGTTATGAGAGTCATCAGCTTTATCCTTAAGATTTACCTCGTCCAATGTTCCAACATCATTACATCTATGAACTGAGAAATCATCCCATGTTGGAACATGGTAAGCCATTGACATCTTGAGCTCATCATATTCAACACTAAAGCAGTTCACTTCTTGTTTCAACAAATAACATTTGTCTGATGACCGAATACCAGTAAGCACTTTGTTGCTACCATGTTTCACTATGCACTTCTTCTTATGGAATTCCAAGGTCATATCATCATCACATTGTTGGTTGATATTTAGGAGATTAGCCTTTAAATCTTCCACCAAAAGAACACCAGTAAAGGTTGGAAATCCCTTTATAGGCAACTCACATTTTCCAACTACCCTGCTTTTATTTCCATCACCAAAGGTAACAAATTCGCCATCATAGGATTCAATCTTCCTTAAGTACTCTCGTGAACCAGTCATATGTCGAGAACATCCATTATCAAAATACCAAGAATCCCCGGAGTGTGCAATAAGAGAAGTATGAGCAAAAGGCAAGTATTAGTGCGTTTAGGAACCCAAACCTTTCGAACCATCTTTGATCGTTGGACATCATCTATGTTGGAACATGCATACAGGTGTCGTCCGTTCATGATGTCTCTGAGTAATTTGAGACACCGTTCCTCAGAATGGCCTTGAAGCATGCAATAGATACAAATGAGAGCTTTTCGCTGACGAGTCTTAATCACCGTTCTCTTCATATCTTGTACCTCCATCTTGAAGTTTCCCACATTGCATGATGTATTGCCATAACTAATCCCATGTCGATCTCCGTAGATTTTCCATAATTACAATATCATCTAACTTTGCCTTGCCCGAGTTTAACTTCCTGGTTATTGCTTTTGCCAATTCTACCCTCTCAGTAATAGAATTCACCTTTACGTTCAGATCTTCAATTTTACTCTTAAGTCTATCAACCTGCACTGTCAAATTCTTCTTTGCATCGGGAAATTGATTTTTCTCCATCTTTAGGGACTTATTTGCATCTTCCACCTTTAACCACATGTCATACATTTTTTCATATGAAGCATAGATGTCTTCGTCACTCACAGATTGATCTTCATCATTGGTGGAAGTATCAGCAGAACGTATGTTGGAACATACAGTATTTGTGTTGGAACATATAACATTATCTGTGTTGGAACATATAACATTATCTATGTTGGAACATATGTCGACAGTATCCATATCATCACGATTTTTTGCTCCAAATGCCATATAATTACTGGTCAATTCCACTTCATGATTCTTCTCTTCTTCATCTTCAATCCATGGGTAACATTTGTTTTTCCTTGCTTCTTCCAAGTGTTGGCACATTTTGCCTGAGTATGTTCATACCCTTCACACTCTCTGCACTGTGGCTCACGTTTGTTGCCAGAGTCTTGAAACCACGATTTGTTCCCATTAAACTTTTCCTCAGAATTTTTATTTACTACTTTCTTCAGCATCCTCGAGAAATTCCTTGTGGTAAAAGCAAGTTCCTCTTAACGATTGTTTCTTGACGATGAAGTTTTGAATGCCAAATCCTTCGTTGGATGTTCCAACGTCATTTCATAAGTCTGCAGTGATCCCATTAATTCATCTAGAGTCATGGTGGACACATCTCTT